>OMPJ01000258.1:4552-23182 GCA_900312935.1 Carapus acus
GAAGCTAACACAACAATCGCCGGCTAAGATAATAATTGCAATTCAGTCAGTAGCATCGGCCACCTAAGTGGAATTTTGTCTTTGCCTTCTCAGTAAAATTACATGCGGTTACACATGACAACATACAACAAAACACAATATATAATAAACAACCAAAGAGAGACTGTCTCTCTGATGCTAATTTTGAAAAGCTTCTGATTTGCCGTGTTAACAAGCACCTGTTGTAAATTGTTGAAAAAAGAATAAAAAAATAAAGTAGCTTTGATGTAGTTGAGCTATTTTTCCCCTAAATTATAGCTTAGCTTACTACATTTCTATGGTGGGTAGCTTCAGTGTAGTGAAGCTTCATTTAATATGGAGTAACTGGTAGCTTAGCTCACTACATTTTCCAAGTAGCTTGCCCAACACTGGACTCAACACCTCTTCAATGTGATTTAGATGAACTTTCGCATGACGCTAACCTGTTCTTTGCACTGCACAAGCGCCCTCTGGATTTCATTGGGATTCAGGGCATGGGCATGAGGTAGGCAGCTCAGGGCCAACTCTGCAGCTGCCCTGACCATGTTTGGGTCTCTGGCACGTGAGGCACGATCTGCCAGGGATGCAACTTCTGGAGGGGTAAGGTGACCATCCCAACACTCTACCAGGATGTTGAGGGCAGCGCTGCCAATCTCCATTGCTTGGCCTGAGGCAAGGCATGAGAGAGAACAGACGAACAGTTAAAGCAAAACTAGGATAGACGATAGTTTCAGAGGCAAAATCATGAATGATTCTCTCACCAGTTATCCAAGACACATGGGAAGAGTACGTCCTCGACAGCCAGTTCGGAGAGACAAAATTGTGAAGACCCAAGGCGTACAACCCGATCTCAAAGGCACACAGATGAAGGTTTCGGTGGGGGCCTTGGTGGCCCCCACTAGCTGAGGGCTGAGTGAAAATGGAGGTGGAGGAGTTTCCCCCAGCTTTGATGAGCACCGTCTTGGCAAGCTCAAAGTAAAAATGTGCTGCAGCTTCTGATGGCTGATTGGGCACATGGGGGGCGTGGCACTCAGGGCGACGTCCTTTATACCTGACAAGGGAAGATCATTGTAATTTGATTATACAGCATGGGTTGTTTTTAATCAAAACAAAACTCCTTAATTAATCAATGACCGCTAAACATTAGACGAGAAAAATATGATATTCCCCTTCATAGATGAAACAACACTTACTTTCACCACACATGCAGTTTATGATAGCTCAGTCGTAAATGAAGCCTTCCTCATCAGCTACTGCAGTGCCTTGAGATACAAGTTCAATTTGTTCCATGACTGAGCTTGAAAGTCAAATCTGATCAAATCTCTCACAACATTTTTTCATTTGAAATATCTAGAATAATTCTCGTACAATATCCCAAAACCTCTCAATATTATGAAAAAATATACATTATTGATCAATCAATCGACAATCATACTTAATCTGTGCATTCTTACTGTAAAATGTGCGACATCTTTCTCACCCTGCTGCTGGTGCAGCTTATTTATAGGTGTGTACTAGCGAACGGCCACCGGGAAGCAGTGTAGCCAGAGGCTTATATGTCAAACAGACACGAGGGGAAGATTGAAGCGCCTAAGAAGACACTACCGGTGGTTTTGATTTGGATTTTGAACTGTCATTCTGTGCATCATGCATATATCCTCGTTATGGACAACAAACGAAGACATGCAGGTTTTAAAGTAAAGCAATCGATCTGGCCATCAACGGGGGAACGAGGGACTGCACGAAAGTTTTGCATCACTTAATCATTGCAGGGACAGAGGCCGCAACGGGAGTAATTAAGTCAATATAAGATGACGTGTGCTTTCAGAGAGCATAAAAGCAGATGGCTTTTGTGTTGGCGCTTTGTCTTATTTTGTAACCAGACATGTAAATATCATGTTGGTGATGTGTTCAAAGCGTTGAAAAAAGTACATCTAAAATTAACCCTCTGGTGAATGAATTATGAGAGCCTCGGTCAAGATTTTTTTCTCAAGTGTTTTTATTCTTCTCAGGACCGGACAAATTTTTTTTTCCAATAATTTGATTTTTGTCATGAAGTTAGAGACATGTCTAATCCAGTGATAGCATGCATCTGAGCACTCAACATAGAACATTGTGAATTTACTGTAAAAACATTTGTGTTCTATTGTAAGTGTACAGACTCTAGCTCTCAGGATATCTCAAGATTTGCTCATATCTGTTTACAGACACGGCATTTGCAATTATTCCAAGACAAAAGCCGTCCTCAGTAGACCACTACATTTGTGCCCTTGAATGTCGAATGTACCCCATAATCAGTTTGATCCCTAAAAAAATCTGCATTCCTTCTCCTGACACCGCCAGATTTTCTTTCCCTTTCTGGAGAGCATGTAAGTTGATGTTGTAAATTTTATCATCAATCAAATCATCAAATCATCAGATCTGTGGAAACAGAAATCTATAGGATCTCTTTCCTCCACATTCAATTTCCACCCTCCCAGAAAAGGACGCAAGTCTCTGCACAAAAATGCGGATTTTGAATGAATAGCTTATAAATATAACAATGACACACTGACTTGTAACCAACACAGTCAGAAGAAACAGAGAAGCAATGATATGACTTGTATTGCATGATGAGTGATGCATGATGGACACATGGTTAATCGTAAGTTTCTACATATTGGACATATGGCCTTCCCTAAATGTAACTGTTCATCATGTTTTTTTTACTTGCGGGACTCTTCTACTATCGAAGGATTTACAGGATATGTCAGAGGTGGTTGGCATGGGTGGCTGTTTATCAGCCATCTTGGATTCAACTCAAATTTACTTATAGTTACATCGACAAACCACTGAATTGACCCCAATGAACCATACCAGCAGAGAGCACTCTACCAGCTGACATGCAGGTCAACAATAGAAACTAATGCATTAAAGAGAAGGTTACTTTTTAGTAGCTGTCCACGGTAGTGACCGCTATGCACCAGACGGTTTAAAGTGCTTTTACAAAAATCTTCCATGTATCATCTTTCTGTGTAAATATCTGATGTTACAACATGAAAACCTGCACCTCTATATTCAGGTGCAGCTTATATTCAGGTGTGGCTATGTATGTCCTGATGCACGACTCGTAACTTGGATTTCCGCTGTTATCTCAAGCAAAAATATGTATCGAAAGACAGCTCATATCTCAGCTAACTCGTATGTTAGGCTGGTCGTATGTCAGGGTACTACTGCACAACTTTCTGATGAATTTTCTTGCTCTCTGCTTTGTGCACTTTAGAGAGGGTCTCAAACCACATTGCTTCAAATAAGCCTTTCAAGAGTACAACGTTTACCTGCTAGTGTCTGTGCTCTTGGCTCTGGCTCCACCACCTGCTCTGCGAGAGCCACTGGAGGAAGAGGAGCCCAGTGAATCCGAAGAGGAGCTGCTGATGCTATCACTGTCCTGGCCACGACCCCATGATGCAGCTGCCCAACCGCCCCGAATTGGTCGGCGACTAAGGGTGGGCGAACTGTCAGAAGTGGTCTCTGGAGCACTGCTGTCAATGCTTGCCATGCCTGAGCAAAGCATACAATAACAGTTTTAATACACATATAACCTTGATATAACCTTAACATTACAAGCCAAGAGGATGCCATCAAAGAAACACATTATTTTTTCTTCATGTGAATTGTTTTGATTGTCGATTATGACAAATACATTACTTAGTAACTTCACTTATCCTCTTGAAAATTAAGCCTAAGGGTCTAATGCAGTCCAGGTAGGTGAACTATTATAAAGAGCTGAAACACATGCTGAGACACCTGCATCACTCTCTTTTCGAAAAATGTGCCATGTAGCATAAGTACAAGTTACAGATTAATTTCAAGTTTTGCATAATCATCTCCTTTGATTGCAGCTTCTGCCTCAGGCCGTGCCTCAGCCGACACTTCACCTGTGTTAGACGTGGGACGAATGTCATGAGGCTTGCTGGACTTGTATCTAAATTTGAGGCCATTCGTGATGACGCTGACTATGCTTGTGAGGCTTCACACTCTGACCCAACATCCAGGTTGGAGACTTGAGTATGACATTTTGCCCTTGGAGAAGTTTCAGTGCATGTACAAATTGGGCGCCTGACATGAAGGTCATGTTTTCGTTCCCCCACCATGACCCTGTTTTAAACTGAGAACACAGTTTAGAAAAGGAGCTTGGTATTTTGAGACACATTGGGTGTGTATATGTCAAGGTGTATGGCAATTTCTGGGAGCCTGTCTTTTGAAATGAAAACAGATACAGATGTTCCAACTATACATCTCTTCACTGCTGTATCAACGTTCAAAATGGCTGCTATGTTTCATCTGAAGCAGTAAGAGGCACTATGTATGGCTTAACACTTCTGCTTGGATTGTTTGCAGTAGGGTTGTCACAGTGGATCACTTGCCTGCATCTTTTCCTAGGTTAGTTCTATGCATCCTCAACTGAAACCCCTCATGTCCTCATTTACTTCAACTCTGCAGTATTCCTCTTTTCCTCAGAGACAGCTGTACAATTTCAATATATCAACTATCCATCCTGTGCATGTGGCCGATTCCAATTCTGTTATCCAAATGTGACCATAGCTGTGCTCATCTCTGATTTAAAGCCACTGCACCCAAACCAGGGGTGCTAGATGCGTCAATTACGATCTATTAGTCGATCACAACCTGCCAGTCGATCACAAAGGTCATGTGGGTATATCATGGCAGTAGAAAAACAGCCTCATTGAAGCCTTACTAGCAAAGTAACCAACAGCACTACTGTGTTCCTCACCACAACATTGTTCTTCTAAAGCCACTATAAGCAGCAGGAGATGGTTCCACCTTTGGGTATGTGCAATATGATGGAAAAGAGGCTTGTGCATGTGGCTTGTGACATTGGCTTATGTTTGAGGAGGACATCCCTTAGTCTGTTATGCTGTGCCACCAGCATAACGTCTTAAGAGAAAATGTTCGTCTGCTTGCCGTCACTCTATGCATGTCACCAGTCTATCAGCAGTTGAAACTAATTATGTGCCTCATATGATTCATATCCAGTCGGACTGACAGAGGCATTCACCAACTATGACCAGTATTCCTGGATTACAATTTGTAGAGTGATCTTGTTACGAGAATACAATAAAATTGACTATAACTACATTCTACTGTAGAATTACACAGAATTTCATCGTATTAAACAAGCAATGCTTTCATCACTTTATTTTCATTTCCAACACTCGATTTTAGGCTGGTGAGATGGATGAGATGCAGAGTACAATCTTATACAATTATGATACAATATGCATGCAGAATTTGGATTCTTGAAATAAATGTAGAGTGGCACAAATGAAATGTTTTCGCAACTCAAACCGGTTCACTGTTTACCTGTGTGTTTCTTCTTCTGCCGCACAGGTGATCCCCAACAGCGCTGGCTGTAGCCACAACGCAACCCTAAAGCAAGTCGGCTTGGCACTGTAGCTTCCACTTTAAAAGGAGCTGCTTCTGTCTGCTGCTCACTTGATGACGGCTGTCCATCTGTGACTGCACAGAAAATTTTTCATTGTAGTTATTTGTAAAAGTGGAAATGCAAGAGTTAAGCCTTTGCGTCAGTGAACAAGGACAGTATAGCATCCTTTGTGTTTAGTTCATTTGATGATGCATTACTTGTTGGAGAAAGAAAATCACTCACCATGGTCTCTAGGCTCCGTGCTCTCTGTTGAGGTGGTGCTCTGCACCGGGTTTACCTCAGCTTGGTGTCCCACCTCATCTCCAACCAGAGCAACCGCAGGGGAAGAGCTCGAAGAGGAAACTGCCACAGTGTTTGCTGAGGCAGGTGCGTGGATGTGTTTGGAGATGCCACTCGTGGTCCCACTAACTGGCCCGTGATTTGTACTAGTGTTGTGTTTAGATGGGCTACGTTGGCTACCAGTTGCTGGTTTGCTGGAGTAGAAGGAGCTGAGTGTCTGCGGCTTGTGAGTCTGGCTCTCTCTGTCCAACAGTTTATCCAGGATCTGAGGGTGATTAGTTCAGAATCAATAAAGAGATCCACGAGATGGAAAAAATTCCATTAAGACCCTTTTGCGTTTTTTGTAAGATACCACACATGAGCAGTAACGTATCAAAAACAACGAAGTGTGTAAGTGTTAACTCCACCAAATTTATCCACTTGTTAATAGGACATGCAATTTATGAAGAATTGCACATAGATGTCTAAAATCATCTACTCTTGGGAGTTAAGGATCCAATTGTTAAAAGAGCATGTTAAGACAGGACCTTGAGAATGTCTGTCTGAGGCCTCACTTATTGCTGATGCCCAGAAGTTCTTAAAAACCGAGCAACGCACATAGCATTTTTCAATTTTCTGGATCGCCAGATCAACGGATCAAAAAAAGTACCTACCTACCTACACATTAACATTTGGACAAGTTATGCCACATTGTGATCTTCTTAACCTTTTCACCTTGTTTCCCATTCATCCAGATGCTCCGTCCAGATCTAAGCCATTTTTAATTTGCTCTTATCTTGGGCCAGTCATTATATTACTGCCATTCATGGGTCTTGTGCTATCAATGCCATCGTTAAGAGAAGGGCTGGGAAGACGCACCTGTTATTTCACTTACTTGAGGGTTGATTTTATCTAGGAAGTTGAATATGCTTTGGTACACTGTTAAAATCGCAATTTAAATTACCTTCTTCAGTTTGCTCTGGTCATCCTTGTATGTGATCATAAGTGCCAAAGCCAAGTCACCCTTCACTCGTCTCGTGCCCTCACATAGCAACGGATGCTCTGCCTCACTGACTGTAGTCTTCATACCTGCAGATGCAAAAGTAAAGTAAAAACAGGCAATATGTGAAGATTCAGAAAAGAGAGGAATGAAGAAGTAGAGCAGAATCAGGTGAGAGCAAGGATAATAAATCAAAGAGTGGATATCTATGCAGGGATCGCATGCTGTATGGATTAGTTACCTAATGCAGCAACAGCAGCCTCAAAGCCAAGTTCCTCATCACCAGGCATTTCATTGTTACGATTCCGGCTTGGTGGCCGCGAACCTGTGGGGGACACAACTGCACAAGAGAAAATAAGACATAAATTCCTTAGGTTCCAAAATGTAGAAACAAACACATTTTTTACCCTGTATCTCTGATGAAGTGTCCATGATCCCCAAACTGCTTCTCAAGTGTCCAAGTATTTCTTAATTGATTTGGGCTGAGGTGCAGCCTGCAACATTTCTTTAATATGCCAAGAAGATTGAACACAGTGTAGCATTTGTTTTAGATGCCCAGGGAGTAAGATACAGTGCACCACAATAATCATTTGAGGTTTGACAAAAATCGCTGCATGTGACCTAATAGTTTCTGGAATTCTAACTTGGAAGGCAATGAACTTTTGAGGGCTTTTATCAAACCTGTGGGGAAATGTATATTGAGTGTTCAAGATGTCTACGATTCGAACTCACAGATCATTACAGCTCAATGTTAAGACTCATAGGAACTCATGTAACCCCCTGAGCACTGCTAAGGTGCCCTTGAGCATAGCAGTTAACCCTCTCTTTTTATCCAGTACAACATGGATCATCCACATATTTCTCAAACTTATTTATCTAATTCATTGAACAGATGTCTAACATTGGATAACCTTGCTGATGCACCCCTTGCCATATTCCCGGGCTTGGGGCCATCATGAGAGCTACACAGTGACGCTTTTGTGGCTGCTTTGGGAGGAATTTTTTTAACTGCTTGCCAAGAAAATATTACAAAAAAGAAACTTGAATACATAAAATATAAGAACCTAAAAAGTCCACTTAAGAGTACAAACGCAAGTGCTTTCGTTACCTGGAGTACACAACACATCAAAGATGAAGCTTGCCAACATGAGAGGCAGCACAGGGCGGTAATCACAAAAGTTTCCATCTCTGAGCTGCTCGGCTCGTTCTCTGATGGCTGTCATCTCTACCAGACCCAGAGGAATCTTCTTCAGCAAAGCCACCACCTCTGACTCCTGGTACGCCAGCTTCACCTAATGAACAGATGCAAACACACTCCTTAATTCAAACACGACTGTCAAGAAAAGCCACAAAATAAAGTGCGCATATCTGAATATTTGTCAGTGTTTCTATTAATGCACTTGTTAAGACCTCGAGGGCTTTAGTGGACGCTGGAGGTCTCTGCAGTTCCAAGGAGAACATGCCCGTGCTGAAGGCAAGGTTGTGTAGTTCTAGGCGTTCACTCAGGACGGTTAAGAGGAAAGCCGCTTTTGACAGTGTGTTGGTTGCCACTTGAGTCTGACGGCTTGTAGACACTTTACTCTTCTTGCCCTGCACACAACAGCAAGCCAGAGGTGATGAAGGACATTCACAAACTAGGCAAGAAATGTTCCAACCTTCAAAATTAATTAAAGTGTGAACTAGTGTGACTAAACATTACTGAACAATGACTGTCTAACATATTAAATAAAAAATCTAAAATATATGGATAAAAATGCTTATTTTCACACCATATTTTTTGCATGTGTCACTTACATACACCATTTGGAATTTCTGGAGAAAAAATGTTTTGCTGATGTCTAAAATGACAAATTCACCTTGGTCTGGGGTTGCTCCACCTTCAGGTCAGGAGGGTTTGCCAATAGGTCTCGAGCTAGCTCCACAGCTAGCCGACATGCCTCATTACTATAGCCATGAGCATGGAGCGCTTCAGCACAGGCAAACAGCACCTGCATGGCGATATTTAGAGAGGGAGATTTGGGGTCATTTTCTTTCTTCCCTTATGTTTTTCAGACGGAATTTATCACTCCATTATGCCTCAGTAAGTTAGCGACACAGCTTCCTTGCTCGACACAGTAACTCAATGTGTTCATGTTTGTTCTACCTTGTGCTGAAAAGTGAAGAGAACCAAGGTCAAATCCATAATTAAGTGACAAAAACTGGCAATGAAGCTGGATCTGATTCTGATGAATATATTGTATACTATGTAAACTGGCCACGTGCCATACATTGAAACCAGCAGGCAACATTTTTGAAGATAGTTTTTTTCGTGTTTTGAGAACATTGGGCATTTTCTCTTATTTGCCAGGAAATGTTGATTTGGACAATTTGTTGTATTTCTTGGGAGGTAGGATAGGATATAGAAGGTATAGTTTTGCGATTCTGTACTCACCTCCATACGACCCTCTTGCTCAAGTGGTTTGATCCCGGCAAAAATGTCTGGTTCCTCCTCGAGGTGGTTGTCGGCCAACGGCCGATCGGCTGCTTCCTCTGAGGCAGCGCTCAGGTAATACGCCTGATAGTCGTCATCACCTACAGCGTCACCTCCTGCTGCCTCCTGACCTTGGTGAGCTGAGCCAGCAACAGTAGACGCCCCACTTGCCGTTGCTGCTGCCCCTACATCCCCCTCCCTGGAACTCTGTGGTGGATCTGAACTCAAACACAGAGCTAGTGCAGATGCAGATGTAGTGGCCTGAGCTTCATCTGTCGAGCCTAAGTTATCATCACTATTCTGTATTGTCTCCACATCTGCACTCGTCTCTGCTGCGCTTGGCATGTCCAGAACAACGACCGTCTCTTTGGATGGGAAGGCAGGCTCTGGAGTAGGAAGCGAAGCTAGTGTATGATTCACGCGCTTTATTTCAAACATTTTGCTCCCTCCACTGCTGCTGTATTTGCGAGATTCTCTGAGCAGTGGGCTTGGTGAGGGCAGCAACTCTGGTGACGGGGGAAGAAATTCAAATGTGTTGCTAGCTTCTGCCCCTAAAGCCAAACTGCAGCCATCATCCAGGCTAAGCTCTGCCATATCTGGCTCCAGAGAGCTGTCCTCACTGCTGGTTCGCCGTTTTGTACTGGCATGCTTACCGCCACATAATCCAGGTCCACCTCCCCCGGAACCTCCTACAGATGTCCCTTTACTGCCTCCTTGTGCCACTTTGGCTTTACTTCCAGAGGAAGAGCCTGGTCCTTTGTATGTGCACTTTCCTCCTCCATCCTCTAGAGAGAGGGAGACACCTCCTCCCAAGCGAACGAGCATCCCTCCACCTCCACTTACTGACAGAGTCTTTCTCTTTGTCAAAATGGTCTCTTTGGGCCGCACAGCCACTTCTTGCTGGGGTGAATGACCACTACTTCTCCCTTTAAAGTCATCAGCTCTGCCCCCTCCCCCAGGTTCTGGAGGTTCTCCACCACCTGCCATGCCTTTGACTCCTCGCTGATGCTGCATTGCCCTGGACCAAGAGAGGGTGGTGTTCTTTTTATCTGCACTACAGTAGGTTATACCATCCAGTGGATAGGCAACCTCCCAGTTGAAATAGCATGACTCCACAGCTGGTTTGAAGCCCTGGAAAAGCTTATCGAGAGACTTCCGGTGTTGTCCACGCTTCACAATTTCAATAACTTTAAGGTGCCACTGCTTCAGCTGGGCTGCTAGATCCAGTCGCCTGCAGGAGACAAAACTTTCATCATTTCCTGTGCTGGGTTACAACTAATCAACAAGGTAAACAACAATGAAAAACAATTACACACCATTGCTATGATATTTGGCTTCCTCTTTTCTTATTGTTACTCGAGATGTCTTCAAGATACTCAGGTGTGTGAGTCAGGACAAATAAAAATGTGAAAAGGAGCTTTTGTGCACAAATGGAAGGCAGAAAAATGTTTGATTCAATGTATCAAATGCCAACAGCCTGGGTTATAAGCTTTGATCACTGACACAAATTTGAGGTATCCATGTTTTCTTAAGAGATCTGATTTGGTTCTCTGGAAAATACAGCCTACATATACAAGTATTTCATCAATTAAATATAATAGTGGCATTACAATGGCTTCCACTGGAAAGCCCTCAGGAAAATGAGAATATTTCAAATATGAACAGGACAGTGGAATGCTGCAGGTCATTCAATTAAAACCTGCTTTACTGAGTTTCCAAAAGAATGTAAAGAAGCAGCATTTGCCCAATGGTTCTATTGGAATTAAGATTCAAGAGTTTATTGGTCACAAGCTCATTGGATGTGCATCGAAATGAAAGAGGCAATGCTCACTTACTAATTACTTTACTGGCTTGAGTTTATTCTATTAATGAGTCATTATGTCCTGGTGGCTTCAAAAACAAACTGATAGAAGAGGGTTTACCATCAACTCTGTCTCCCACCTCTTTTGAGTTCAACATGTACATTAGTACCAGTCATTGTCATTTATCAAAAACTACCGGTACCTCTTTAACCTGAGAGGTTGAAGTATGCTGATGCTCAGTTGTGTGTATCTTCAGGAAAAATATGGCTGAGGTGTACTTCCTTGAAAAGGCATCACTTTGGCTTTGAAAAGTTTGGAAATCCTAAGTGATTTTCATCCGTTTCAGAGTACTTTTCATTTAGGTGGTCAAATGTAAGTGAACTGGGAAAACCTCAAATTTCAAATCAGATAATAGATAAGGCCATCAAAAAAGCTTAGTATTAAAAACATGTAGAGCAACCACCGGAAAAACCAAGAGACATAGAGGAGGTAAGACAGAGGTTTCACCAGCATTAAGCAAGACTCAATGCTGATGAAACGTCTCTTACCTCCTACTGTATATGGCATAACCAGCTGAAATTATTTTGATGCCCCAGTTATTGCCATTTTGAAGCGGACATACTGTATATCTTAATCTGATCAAAGGTATTGTCACAATTTAACATACAGCCAAAATGTTGCTAGTGGTGTTTATTTGCATGCAGCATCTTTTGCCTCAGTGTATGTTTTATTCTTAGTGTTCGGACCTGAGAGGACTCATTGTGGGATCGAGCACCGCCAGCCTCCACAAGACCACCATTTCATCACACATGCTGGCGCAGGCGTGTGCTGCCACCTCCGATTGGCCATTACTGCGTCCGGTGTGGCCACTGGCACTGCTGTGGGATGCGGAAGTGCGGACGCTGTACCACCAGCTAATAATCTGGAAGAGCAAGACCCAAACACCAATTTAGACAGGTTAGTGGTCGTCTTACACGTGTCTGCACCTCAAGCACCATGTGAGTGAACCAGTGTGCAAAATGCCGCACTGCATATACTATTAAGCTGACAGTTGTAGGGGTTATCTAGTACTGAAACGAAGTACTTTAATTTTTTCATCAGAGGTCTCTTCCTGGCCTGATACATTTTCCAGATGTGGTGGTACACATGTTATATTCAATGCAAAATCTTTGTTCCACAAAAAAGGAAGGCAGTTTAAATTGTTATGTATAATTTACCTGTTCATATGTAAGGCACTGCTCAGTCAGGATTTCAAGCAATGGGGCAGCATTGCTGTCTCGCCTCTTAAACATCTCCCTGACAATGGAAAGAAGGTTCCAGATCCCTTCTGGCTCTCTGCCCCTCAGAGGTCGTAACAGACATGCCCATTCAGCGGCGGCTGGGGGCTCAGTAGAGGATAGGTACATGGAATTGACATCACTGTGGAAAACATGAAGCATTAATAGAGGTACATTGCTCATGTTGATTGGCAGGTCCAGCTGTGTAACATGTTTTCAATAAAGTTAAGGTCGTCAAAAGACTAGCTTGAGTGCCAGACTCCCTACGTGCTATTAGGGACAACAATATACAGTTGCATGACACAATTCAGACTAAAAGCATTCAACACAACTCATCTACATCCCATTTTAATTCCTAACCAGTTTAACCAATGCATTTTTATTAGTGATGCAGATATTGGGCTGTGTGTGGGCATGTAACTTGGTACACCCAGGAAAAGCACTGAAAGAATCATGTATTACAACACATTTTATCCCAATTTCAATGTGGCTATGGAGTGCATAACTGCATTTCATTCAAAGAGTGATGTGTGTCAAATGTGAGACCAAAATCAACTCATCTAAATTGTGATGATAACTGATATGTGTGAAAGATGCAGAGATATATACTTCTCAGTTAGTGTGGTGACTGTTATGTGTCTGTATGTAAATGTTAGAGTTTGGTCTTTATCTGCTCTATCTTGGAAAGCGTCTTGAAATAGGTTCTGTGATGATTTGGCGCTTTACAAATAATGCGTTATAGCTGACACATAATCCAGTGATGCATGGTTCCCTCTGGGATCTGAGAGAAAAGTGTCATGTACCTGAAGACAACAGGCGAGGGCCCACAGAACTTGTGCAGGGTCTTTTTGATGTTGTCACTAAGCGTGGACTCATCTAGATACCAGGTGCTCTGGTCAGAAGCTGAGGGGCCTGCTGTGGGGTCTGGGCACATATGTACAACCGACACAGACAAACAGAGCAAGCAAGACTGAGAGACAGACAAAGACTCTGTGTTTGAAATTCACCAAAAGCAAACAATATGTAAACGCGAGCGGAATGATTACACATGCACCGTCTGATTAATAATACTTAATAAATGTTAAAGTAATTCGTTTTGAGAAAAGAAGCTTTATTTACTTTATTTCTTCTCAGCTGACATTCTAATGAAGTCAAAATCTGCAGCTATTCAACTTTGTTAGGTATGTATTGTTGCAGGACAAGCAAGAATAGTGGTTCAATCCCTCGGGAGGGAATGCAAGGGCAACAGCCTGGCAGAATGTAAATAAGTAGGTAAAAGTTATGCAAAAAAGAAATGCCTTGCCACAATTTCACTGTAAATTTGAGATACACAATGTCAGTACCTGGTGCTCCACACACTGTGTTGATGGCAGTGGACTGTGAGGACAACAGCTCATCAAGCAGCCGCTGTGCTGTGGGTAGGATCTACAGAGGCAAACCATGTCAGACCTGATTTCCTCATCAAAGCTTCACAACATTACATTGACCTAACCTTGCATATTAGTGTTTCCATATAATACTTTGCTTCATTTACTTTTTAAATCTTAAATAACTTTTTTTAGAGGTACAGAAGACACTTGGGGTGTGGGTGTACTGATTTAACACTATTGATAATAATTTTCCAACTACTGTTTTTGTGGTTTTGAAATGATACATAGAGAATATACTATCTCTTCCCAGATGGCAGAAATTTTCATTTAGTTTACTTAAATTTCTTTCTTTCATGTTAATTTCGTTGGGCCATGACTTAATTTCGTTGTGCCATGATTCTCTTGTTGTGCTGCACAATGACAATAAAAAGCTTTCTATTTCATATCTTCAGTGTTCATCAGGAATCGGATGAACTGGTTAAGTTTACAGTACCTCTCTTACTTAGACTAATAAAAATAACAACAACGTGTTCAGTGACAACGTCATACTTGCTGCGGCAGCTCACTGATCAGGTACTGGGCGAATTTCTGAAGCTGGTCCCTCTGCAGTCTAGACAGAGACTCTGAAACAGGAGCTCTTAGACACACTGCCGATGCCTGCACACACACGCACACGCACACACACAATGTTATCCTGGTCTCACGCTGAAGGTGAGGAAAAACAGTACACATCTTATTGTAGAATTTGCTGATTCAGAGGCTTTGAACCAACTAATATTGAGCCTGAGCAGTTCACACACAAGTCATAATCCTCCTATCACCAGTTCAAATTTTGATGACCAAGAACCAGACGGAGAACATCAGCGAATGGCTGGCATGGTGAAACTCATAAGCTACTTCTGGCCTATTTGATTGTTTGTTTCCAGGTGTATTCATGGAAAGGCTGTGCTAAATTTCGACAAAATTAAAGTGATCCCATGTTGCAAAGAGTTTCATTACCTTGTGTGCAACAAACCATCATAAATATAAATATAACATATACAAATATAACAAAAAGAAAGGGATCACAAAGTCTGCACCACTGAGTGAGTTTCACGTGAAAACTGAGTTGAATGATGTTGTTCTTTCTTGAGAATTGTTGTATTTTCTCCTTTTTTGATTAAACACATGCATAGACTTGAGCGTCGATTGACACACACTTACATTGTGGATCCTAAAGAGACAGAGGGCAACCACATGGGCACACCATTTGGCCCCAGCACCACATGTACAACTGCAGGAAGTGATGCGGCAGCGATCAAACATAACGGCGACATTGTAGGCTCCCTTCGATTGACCGGACTGACTGGACACAACTGTAGCACTGAGGTGGAAGCCTACAGTACAGTAACAGAATTTCAAACATAGTTAGAGCATTGCCCCTTGACATCCATACATCTTTAAAATTATGACAATAGATGACAATTTGAAAAACATTAAGGGAAATTTCACTCCTCTACATCACTTGTCTGTGAAACTGAGGAAACACGATGTGGTTTTCGTATGTACAAAAACACACGTAGACGGAAAAGCCTTCATTCACTGACCGATTTGCAGAGGGTCTTTGACAGCTCTGATCCGATACAGCTGTTCTCCACGTTGAAACTCATCTGGACTGCCATTGGCCAGGCAAGAATATAATCTGTTGAAGTCAGCAAGTTGGGTAAAGAGAAAGAAAATAATAGGTAAGACAAATCCCTTGAAATGTTATCTACACAAGAAGCTTCAATTACTCTCAAAAACTATATTTGTATGTTTGCGCCTGAGGTTAGAATAAATCTCGTGTTTATTTATTTTTTTTTGCATTACATGTTTACATTACTGGCTCACCTGATGTCCTCCTCATTTTCAGGGAAACTCCAATAAGCGATGCGTAGCTGCAGCTGTTCTGGAACGGGTGGGTAGACCTTTTCCACCACCTCAAATGGGATGTGGAATGCCACCTGTTTGGCTGAAAGCTCCACCAGTGGAATCACCTGACCATCTGAGTAAGCAAACCCCAAAGTGGCACATCAGCATACAATTCATGTTCTCAATGATTAAGTGAATTGTGAGGAGGTTTTACATATTCATACATCTTTGTCGATACTAATATGAATCTTGTAAAAATATTATACAACCTGTGAAAAGGTGGGCCATTTAACAGTTTAACCATGTCAGAAGATATTATGATATGATGCATTTAATCCCTTGCCTATAAATTCCCAATGACAAATATAATGACTAGATTACAAACAGTGATGTCACAACAATGGTGACACAAATGTTTCATAGGTCTTCCTCAAAAGCAGCACATCTCATGGGATAGTGATAGTGGTCATGAAGTGGATATTCCTGCTTATGCTGATGCTCTTATCCAATTAAGTACAACCACGGCATTACAATTTAATCTCTTGCAAGACCAGTTTTCACTGCAAAAGAGAACTGAGAATGAATAATGTCGTTGTTATATTGTCCCTTACTTCTTGGTTGTTCTCCAGTTAAGGCCGATCATGGAGAGAGATCTCCTCAAATTGCCTCTCTCATTTTTACCCCAAACTAAATTTTTGGGGGGGAACTCTTCACTGTTATCAGTGGAACTCAGGTCTATCTTGGTAACAGTATGTAGGGCTGCAAAAGCCCTACATACTACAAAGGTTAACAATGGATTGATCGATTGGAGCATGAGATAGCTTGACATCTGAAAAAATGTTGCACGCAGAATTCTGGTGACAAGAGGACACGTCCTCACATCCTCGTGTGATCCCTGCCTAACGTTCATTGAATTCATGATACACTGCAATTACAGGCATAAGAGCTCTCCCTCTGTGGTAAAACACTGACACAATAAATTCAACTTATGTTAAATCATCTAATTATCTTTTAAAGGATCTACTTTCTTTTACATGTAATGTCCAAAACCCCACAATGCAGAAAAGTGTTTACACATCACAGGGCAGTTTGACATCCTTGATTATAAGGGTAAAAGGCTAGGTCAATCTTATGAAAACTACAAGTTTTCATTGTTGAATAATTGCTCTTAATCATTATCAATGTGTTTTGATTCCCATGCCATGACCTTAACTAGGAAACATGCAAGGTAATGAATGCTGATCTTGGAAAGTAGGAAAAAAAGCCATGTCCCAGGTAAACCTTCATTGATATCGACTTAGTCACATTGCTTCATTCCATTTTATTTAATCTTACTTATAGCAATATTTGCGATTTGTGATACAATTTATCCCCCTCCCCATATTTTTGACTTAAAATTGTACATATAACTCTGCTCAAAAACTTGAGAAGATAGGACAAGTCTCTATTTTGATTATTAACAATTGTTAACAGTAACTAACAGATGATTCTGTTCAAAAATTGACTACATGTAACAAGGGACTGACTGCCAGTGACTCGAATAAATGAATAAGATCATTCATAAGATTACAAATACAAATAAACCCAGGAATTACAGAGATTCCCCAACATTCATGCAGACATCATAATGTAATTTTGGTCTAATTGAAAGGAGAGGAGTCTGGCAGTGAGAGAGGAGGCAAACGATCAGTGTCAGTTTACGGGCCGCATTTCCAACCCATTACTTGGGCTGTTGTTTACCATATATGGAGGAGAGCAGTCAGCCCATATAATGCCATCCTCTTTGTGAGGACTTTGGTTCTTATGGCAGGGAACCACCTTAGCCATCCAGCAAGGGAGGCAAACACAGACTTTTTTTTTCTTCCTTTTTCTGAAGGGGTTAGGGAGTTAATTCCAGAAATTAAATCATATCAAAACAAAAATCACACAACTTTGCAGCTGACCTTACTTCCATAACTAAGTGGCAGGATAATCCTGGTGTGTGTTCATCTGTTAGTTCACTATTATTATGATACACATAAGTTGTCTGTTGGACGTCATCAGATCTTGACTACAATAGCTTTTCCAATGAAAAGGATGAGTTAATGAGAAAAGATTTGTTTAATATTGTTTGTCAAGATATGGCATTGTATTCTCAATATGATTACTATGGGGAAATATGCACGCTATAATAGGAGTTAGGCGGTTGCGCCTACTACTCATTAAATTGTGAGTATAGTGTGAGGACAGGTGTGCAATAAATAGGTGGCCATGTGCATGAGTGAGCTAATTGCACAACTCTCTACCAAGTTGTTAATAGTAATAAAATAATCTAGGAAAATTTTAATTACGGTATTATCTAATGTGGATTTAGACTCAGGCAAGCAGTGTGGCGTTACATGTTACACAGTAAAACATTGACAACTTTCTTGATAATGGCTTTTGTTGACAATATGAACAAAACTCGTGCCACAGTTTGTGATTTTCTATCTACCACTTTTGCAAAACTGCACAGTGGTGCACTGAAATCTCTCTAAATCTATAATTCCACCAAAAAGTCCTTCTCATTAATCCTGCTTGTGGGGGGAGTTGTTTACAATTTTCAAGCTTTGGTATTTACAATTTCCCCATGGGGCCTGAATGCTGCACTGAGCTATTGAGAGAGGAGAATGGGTGGGTGGTAACGGACTGAATATTCCCTGCGTGTGACTGGTTGTCACCCAGTGAATGACAACATGCTCCTCACCAATCAGGTGACAGCACAGAGGAAAGCCACAACAACAGCACTTCCGTTGAAGCTCTGGAATGAAAGTGTGAGGGCTCACTCTTTGACTCAAACCAATAACTCATTGCCTCCTTTTGTATTTTTTGTATACCTCAGTTAAGCTGCTCTCTCTTAAGATTGCCCTCTCCATTTCTAGTCTGACCTGCACCTGCTGGAGTGAATGTTGACTGTGGATGAAGATCTTGCACCTCTTAGAACACAAGCATTCCACATCTCAGTACTTAAAGCCAGCTGAGAAATAATACAGGATAAAGCCCTCTTCATAATGATTCAATAGCAGATTGCTCTTTTCCTTAGAAGACACACTGTTTAAAGCATTCTGCAGAGTTTATGTT
>OMPJ01000266.1:6025-30319 GCA_900312935.1 Carapus acus
AAAACATCTCCCCCCGTGACACACAAATGATGCAACCACATGGAGAATCCACAGACACACACACACACACATATAGGGGACATGGAAGATAGATTATGACTACTTCACAACATCAGTGATATTATTTAGATGATCAGCAACATCATGATCACTGGAATTCAGTAGTGAATTCGAGAAGCTTTTCTCCAAATGCAGCTGTATCTGTGGTCGGTGCAGGTGGTGAAGCCAGGGGTGTTTCGTGTGATTGCTGGGCTGTGTGTGGCAGTGTGTGAAGAACAGTTTTCACTTAGTTACACGTGGAATTTTGCTTCAGCGTTAGTGGATCGGGGATTTTAAGCATTTAGGAAGTTGGTCCTATAAAAGTGCTCATTTCAGAGGCTGTTAAACTTGCCAGTTGGATGCTGGGATAACATTTGGCTTAGAGTTAGCCTTGAAAAAACGTGGACGTTGGGTCCAAAAGTAAGATTATTCAATTTATGGACATGCAGACAATTGGACAATTACAGCAAGACGTGCAGTCGTGGACAGACAAGATGAACTATTCATCAATCTGAACTATTCATGCAATCTGATCTGTGCCCAGCTGTTTGTAGTTGTGCCATGGATTCACACTCTCTTTTCCCAGAGTCATCCAACATGTCCATGTGTGACTGAACACCTTGCATTCTATTCACACTATTCTTTGTGCATTTATATCCTTCTCCTTTTTTTCCTCTAGCCTCACTTGATATTCAGATGTGGCAGAAAACCAAGAAACTGTATGCATGCGAAGAGGCAAAGTGAGGCACACAAATAAGCCCAAATAAGAGCAAGAAATACCACTGTAACCCAATTATATATTGCCACTTTTAAACAATAACCATAGTTTTTGGTTCATTTTAGTGCCCAAGATAACAGGCACATATCCCATTATTGGGAGGTGTAAATGGAGCCCCTAAAAGACAGAGAATGAGCGTTGGAGTTTTTCCAGGGGAAGCATCAAAGACGGTGATTATCTCGGCTGCATCCATAAACGACAAGATAAGCACAACGGATGGTAGGCGTTGGAGACAGACACTTAAAACACACAGGGATGCTGTGGTTTCATCTCTGTCTTTATGACCATCAAGAACGACAAGATGGATTTTTCATCACCCCCGTCTTGGCCGGAAATAGATGCAGATACAGCGCTGGATAATCCGCTCAATCCGCTGTCACATTCGTGTCAGACAGCAATAAAATCTGAAACAGGGGGATTATAGATTTGTGTAATGGGAAAGGAAATCTGAAACCTACAAATAAATAACTTGTGTTTTTCAAATAGCATCTTGTTCTCAATCAATAATTGTCAATCATAGATGAGTTATTGACTTCACCCTGGGAAAAATAAACGAAAGTATGTTGTTTTCACTTCGGAACGTAACGCGCATGCGCGCGCACACACACACTCACAGACAGATGAACACAGAGCTTTTATATCGAAGTGTCTGTCTGATAGCTTTGCGCACACAGTACTCATCACTTTCTATCCCTCTCATTGCCTTTGTACCAAACAAGAGTAATTTACATCAGCAGATATTTCGGTCCACCCCTGTGGGGTTTTATGTATGTTGCACTTGTGCTGTGATCCACTGCTCCTCATCACTCCACAGAGGGAGTGAAAGAAATAATAAAGGCTATGCACCAAAAAAAAAAAAAAAAAAAAAAAAAAGAAAAAGAAAAAAGTTAATGAGGTTTTTCCTGTATTTGTCCTCCAGAGACAGCGGTCCACTTAGCAGCAATGTCATTAGCCAGGAATTAAACTGGGACTGTTGTTTTGCTGTGCTATCAATTTATAAACTTTAATTGCATACCCACGCTGCAATTCAAAATCGAGGCGAGCCGAGGATGCAGCGTTCCTGAGTGTGATTCGCACCGTTTAAATAGTTTGACACCGGCCCGGCCTCTGTTTGGCGCCCGCACGCTCTGCTCGACGTGCCCGCGCGAGTGCCGACAGAACCCCTGTGGTGTTGTTTTGTAAAGGCGCCATTCGGTGAATGCTTAAAAGTGGAGCAGACATAGAACGGCACGTTTGTGCGCAGCCTTTGGGAGGCAGGGGACTGCATCTTAATCATGTGGTGGAGCAGCTGCACCAGGCAATCCATCACAAAGATAGCAATATCTCAAAGATAGGAATATTAGTCTGTGGTCGTCCCGCCCGACCGACACCGCGCTGTCCTCACACACTGCACGCATTAGTTGGTGCAAATAGCGTCGCATAACTCGGACATTTTATGAGCTGTGACAAGCCCCCACCTACTACCACCACCTTATTTGATGAATTCCTGTTCATGCATGTGCTGTAACAGCAATAATTGAATTGATTCACAATATGAATTGGAGATAAAACTGTGGTTGCTTTTGTAGTTTAGTCTGCATAATTAACCACAAAGTTGCTGTTGGCCCACAGATGCTCACGTCTGTTGTAAATGGTTGGTTACATAAGGGAGAAGTAACGCTGAGGTGCCAGCCGTTTGCGCTGAAGTGAACATAATTGGTTAGAAGAGCGTGATAGTGTCATGAGACACCGGAGGGAGAGATGGAGGGAGGTGAACACACAGACAGGAGGCAAACCCAACTCAAGCAGCGCCGGCATCAAAGTCGGAAACAATAAGAACAATCCACTTCTTTCACCCTCTCTTCCGTCTCCTTCACAGCTTTAGAAGACGAGAGGCAGCAAGTTCTTCCTGCTTTGTTTTCCAATGTGGTGTGATTTGATGGGCTGCCTTTAGGCTTTGTGCAGAGGCATGTTAGTGTCAATTAACATAGAAAGTCAGAAAAAAAAAATCACAAACGTTCTTTCAAACATGGGTGGAGATTTACCCATTCATCCCAACTCACTTGGCTCCTCATTGCTACTGTTGGGCTAACCTTTCTTACTGAGTGCAAGATAGGAGGGAGCACAGTGCAGGAGCAAAAAACAAAAAAAAGAAAAGGACACATTGGACCCTTCCCGTGCGGATGCGACTCCACCATGCATTATGCATGTATGCAAATACAGGACAAGGAAATGGATTACTGGAAAGGGCTCCTGCCGTTTTCTGCTCAAAGATACACGCAATGGGGGAAATGAAGCGAGTGCGGCAATCATTTAGCTGACGCACAGCTGTATAAAGAAGCGGGGTGACGCTTTCAGATGGCGCTGTCATTCAGATTTGGGTGATGGCTGCTAAGTGTGGGAGAAATCTGACAAAAATTTGTAGTCTGGGGGAGCAAAATATGGAGAGCGTCCTTCTTCGTATTTGTGAAGTGAGACCACAACCAACTAGGTTAATTGCTGCGGAAATATTAACTGCAGGTCTCCTTATTCATACTTGCTCAGTAATTCCATCTCACAAACACTTTTATGTAACCGCTCTTTATCCGGCGTGGGGTTAAGTATGGGCGGATAATAAAGGAACCTTTCAAATTCAGCCATGAAGGAGTTTTTCTGATGTCACAAGGGGGTTTTAAGAGACTGTCAGACAATGTCAGGTCAGCTGAAGCCAGAGTGCAAAGTTTTACATCCTCCCTGTCAAGGTATTTGAACAGCCCTGACATATAATTTTCATGTGCTTCTGAATCCAGTTAAGCATACTGTTTTCATATGGAAAGTGACAGAATGAGACTTGAAAAGATAAGCAAACTGGCAACGCACTCCTCCCAATTATGAATTTTGTAGGTGACTGAAAAGAAGTATGGAGCTGTGCGATTCAATAATACTTCGACTGTATGACAGATTACTTGATTGGCTGTGAGGTTTATCATAAATGGCAGCACAGTTTCAAAATACCACATAGCAACTACTTGGGCTCTATGGCTACTTCATCTCTAATTATCTGTGCCCATATTCAGTCAAGCACCTCATGTGATAGAAGACTTTGGAGTGGAGCGGATGGTCAAGACTGACTTGCGGCGGTAATATTGACATCCTGCTTTATTTGACTCTATGGATTGAATCCAAAACCAGCTGAGCATCGCTCCTCTGCGTCACAGTTGATGACCGTCCAATATCCTGACTGATCAACCACATTCCCTCTCTCTCGCTACGCCGCACTCTTTCTGCTCTCCATCATCATATCTCAATCTCCATCACCATCTATTCGTGTTCCATAATTCTAAATCCCTGATCTAACCTCTCATAATTACAGCATGGACTTGACTTCCACACCGCAGCACCGCGTCCCCCGTCCCCCGTCTTGCCTCCTCCCCGGGAGGGAAGACAGATGAGCTTTAGCTTTCCTGCCATAACATAATCCTTTTTTCCCTACCAATGAAAAATGCAACTACACAAGGAACATCAAAACACGGTTGTCAGTTATCCCTTCATGTACGTGGGGCCAAAGACAGGCTCACCCAGACCTTCGGAGACAGGGTCCGGTGTCTGCTGTGAGCAAAGGTGACAGCGTCAGTCAGGTCCACGCTGCAGGTGAAATTGGGGTCCGAGACACGACTCTCCCACTGCCCCTTTGAGACCAGGTCACTGGGATGTGAATTAGCTGAATGGCATGAAGACGTAGGAGCCACCCCGACAGGAGAAAGGAGGAAGGAAGAAGGTTGTGGCCCAGGCTGACACCTGCAGCCACACATGAATGTGATGCGGTTTGTAAATTCAGAGATATAAAACAAAGCAGTGACATGCGGTGAGGCTCCTGGCCGCTGAGGCACTGGCTTCATCACAATCACACATACAAACATATGAACCCCACAGAGTTGCTTATTCACATTTTCATTGTCTGCAGTTCAAGGGTTGTGTTTAAAATGACTTGGAGTCACTGGATAAATATGACCATTTCTTTCATTTTTTTCATTTTTCCTTTCACTTTTTGTTTCTCTCCATGACGACAGGCGAGGCACGGCCTCTTCAGCCTCCCCTGACCGCATGTCAGCTGAGAAATTCAGTTTTCAACCCACATTGTCCAATAGAAATACATTTAACCCTGTTTTTGGCCATGTTTTTTTTTTTTTTAAGAAAACAGCCACCTACACAGTCACCCCACAAGCAAAACCATCCTTGCCAGGCAAAGACTTCGTTTCAATTTGGTATCCATAAAAATGGACGTATCATCTGTTCAACTGCTTCAGTGGCACAACATGACGGCATTTTCCTCCACTGGGGAGTGTTGGAGAATGTCATTGATCAGTGAAGTTTACACAGGTTTGTACAGATTAGCAAGATATACAGTAGTTATCAAAATGATCACATTGTCTCTAAATCCACACTGCAAATACTCCCCATGCCAGTCCTGCATCCACTGCCGCATCTTTGTGCCGCAGATATGACAGTAGCACGCGCAGTTAGCACAGTCAAAGAAGATCTCCTCACTCTATCTTTTTTTTGTGTGTGTGTGGCATTAAGGGGTGAGACATGATTTCCCCAGTGTCTATTGGAGAACGTGTGTAACATCTGTCTCCACATTTGTGTACGCACATCCCACAGAACGCTTGTTGCACTGTGCATCAATGAGTATCAATTAGTTGCACCTTGTAGATTCTTCCATTCTTCTGCGTGCGCCATCAACAAAGCACACCGCAACGTGGATCCGCACAAATTGGCGGATCGTTGCGCTCATGCTTTGGAACGAATGGGCGCCCGTGTATGTGGATGAACGCCGTCGTAAAAGGAACGTTTCCGTATGGCTGCCTGGGATGTATTTGTGCATGTGTTTGTTTATTAGTGCGCAATGTGGACACATTATGGCGCCGTCTGCCTCTGACCTCCTGCCAGCCATTAAGCAGAGAGCGAGGCGCGACAGATGCACGGGTCAGAGTTGCGATCTAATCGGGACCGTCCTCGTCTGATGAGTCCCCCACTCTAAGGGGGCCAGTTGCAGGACCCACGGAGCCGGTGGCCAGTGGAGGAGATGGAGTGGCCAGGCACACATTAGTGAAGGGGTAATTGCCGTCCCCACTGCAGCACACTGAATGACATCTAAGATTGCAAGCCATTACTGGGAGCAGAGCACTTTTTTTTTTTTTTTTAGATGGGAGCTGATCTGCAGTTGGGCCTGAAAATGGTCCATCATATACACATGACAAGCGATGCACGCAAAAATGGACACGTACAGATTCCCTTCAAAAATGAAGCAACATTCCTTACTGATCAAGCTACCTGTCAAAATGCCAAAACTATGCAATATTTATCATTTTATTATGCCTGCTCAAACCCATCGTTTCAGAACTTTCAATTTCTTGTGAGATACGGTTGTTTCTTGTCTTAGCTAGTTAATGTTCATGCAATGTAAGAAAATAAATGCTAAAAAAAAGGGATGCGAATGTTCAGTGGAGGAGAATGAAAACAATTTGCCGCAAGTATTCAAAATATGTAACACATGATGTACGATAAAACACAGAAATTTTAATGATCTGGTGTTACGCATCAGTGATCAGGGTGCTACTGCAGCAGACACACATGTGGTTGCATTAAAGATGTGCACAAACTTGATAGTAAAAGGCCTTTTGGTGATTAAGTGGGAGGTAACTCCCTTAGCTATGCAGACTTTCACCCACGCTGCAATATTGTGCTTCATACGGAAATATCATCTACATTTTTTCCTCTGTTTTTGCCTGTGTGTTTGCAAAACGTTTCATCATTCTCAAGCGTATCTCTCCGTGATTCCAGATCCCTACCAAAAAAGCGTCTGAAAAAAACATTTCCGACGTACAAAGTGTCGTGTTTGCATGGCTTAAAGTATACCTCATTACCATCTTCCCACGGGGGCAGAGCGAGAGATTGCGGCATAGTAGTAAACACACCACATTAGGACATAGTAAACTAGTGAGGCGACGTATTAGAGAGCTGGAAATGGTCGCTTCTCCCCTGGAGCTGTCTCCTCTGATTGATCTGCCAGAATATTCATCAAGACATGCGATGTCTGGGTCCTCAATAGGGCCAGTTAAGTGCATCTTGCTCAATATCGTTGTTTACCATGCTCCAACGTTTGACTGGTTAGTATACCCTCACTCTTCCTACCACAGGTCCAACTGCGGCAATTCATTTCCCATTCCACTGTCACCTTCCCCGCCTGCCAAAAAGCTTGACACCAGGCTGCGACGCCGTCTGCATCATGGCTTCCAGATTTACATTGCAATGGCTTTGCAGGCCCCTGGCTCGTGCACACATCTTGCGGCTCCAATTAAAACGGCTCCTCCTGCCAGGAACACACCCACGAGTTTGGCTCGGACAATCTGTGCGTTAAGGTGAAATGTGCCCTGCTCAATTCAATAGTGTGTGTCTCCATACAAAGTACAATACAAGACAAGTGAGTCAATTGTTAAATGTGTTTTTACTGTCTCTAATGTTGTGTATTTCCCCATCATGATCCACGATTACATTTTAGCTCTGTCATATTCAAAAAACAAAATAATCCACCTATGTTAAGATTGAATAAGTATGATGTTTTGCATCATTAATTTTGTCAGCTCGTCCTTCCTTTTTGTCTTTTCTATCTTTACTGACAATTTTCAGTAATATTTCTGTATTTTTCTACTCTGAGATACTTTTTTCCCCTGCAATCCTTGACACAATTTAGATAGGCTGTATAGTTTCCACGTAGTTGACTGAAATTGCGATGTAATGACAAAATGTTCCATTCACCTACCCACAGATTAATCAGGTGTGATGTTCTTGATGCAACTACCTCAACACCACATAGAGCAAAATTCTTTGACGGTGTTTGCGACGTTAATCCAGCTCTTGCAGAGAGGTGACAAAGTGTTGAGTATCTGATGACTGGAAATGATCTTCAGAGACGTTTTTCCCCTCGGCTGCGGGCCAATGTTGGGAATAATGTGCAAAGTCATTCAGCCTCACCCGTGTTGCACTACTGATTAGAAGAGGATATCAATTTGACGAGGACGCGTAATAATGCTGACCTTTGTGTAATGTCTGCTATTGATTTTTAATCAGTATTTAATTGTATATACATTGACTCCCCGAGCAGTCAGCACAGTGCTAAGTCCATAAGATGCTGTAGAGGGAAAGTGGAAAACAAAGCACACAGGGAGCAGACAAGAGAATAATCTGGCATGCCAGGCAAAGGGAGCACCAGTATCCAACAGGGACAATGCAGCAAAGACAGGGAAATACACTGGTCTATACACAAAAGCAGTAACACAACAGCAAGGGTCAGGCGTGCAGGACAACAAGGAGCAGGTGCAAAACCAGGAAGATACACTCCTGAGGGTGTGTGTATGGTTGGGGGGAGGGGAGGATTGATACAAGGAGGACATGGACATGGCAGGAACACAACACCGCAGCACAGGGAAGCGACCAATGAGTAAACTATGCAAAATGTCCAAATATGTCCAATGTATAGATGTCCAAAATATACATGTCCACTCACCAAACACTTTCCTGACACCAGCACTTCCATCTGTTCTCGTCCACTGAGGTGCTATACGAGCACTAATGAGTCCATCCACCCTCTCCTCCCCTATCTCACAGATTTTTGACAACGACCTGAATCAGCGCTTGCGACCGTGTCTTCAGGGTTTCTATAGTGGATAGTTTCCATTAAAGCTTTATGCATTTGCTGCTGCACTATCCCAAGGTCTAGAAATCCAGAAATCAGGTCACTTCCTATCTACGGCTCCCTCAATATCTACCTCCCGCTGTCTTTGCTGCATTCAGTGAATTATTAGCACAAATCCCACGTTTTGATTTTCAGAGGCAACATCCCACTGTTGTATTTCACTATTGCATTTCAAGTCATGTGGTGGTGCGTACAAACAATATCTATTTCCATTTAAGGGGGGCGCTGCTCAGGGAAAGGCAGGTTACTAATGTTTTGGCTTCAGTTGGAGTTGGAACCTATCCACAGTGGATTCTGTGGCCTTTCCATCACAGCGTGCAGCGTATGGGGACAGTTTGCCTTTTCCAAGAGGAACGACTTCTTCCCTGAGAGCCGGGTCACCACTGTTTTACTTGGAACCTGTTCAGAACAGCTTCCAGCAAATGAGGAGCAGAGCCTCTTCAAACACCTCCGTGGCTTCTACTCACACACCGAGCACTGGTCGCCAGCTAAAAATAATTGTGTGAAAGCCTTTGTCTGATAGTACGGCATGAAAGCTAAAAAGTGGGGCTGCACAATCAAACCGCAATTGCAGTCTTGATGTTTGTATGAGTACACAACCGCATAAAAAGCTGCCATTTGCAGTTTAATTGAAATAACTGAATGCGTGTACGCAATAACGGTCTGTGATCGCCGTTAAACTGTGGGCAGCAGGATCAGCTGACCACCTGGCACCAAGACAACAAGAGCGCTACAGACATGAACACTGGGGAGCAAGAGAAGGAGACCAAAAATATAAAACATCTATTTCATAGCGATACAGAGTACTCCAGTATGCATGTTGAACAGAAAGACCTAAACACACACACACTCACACACACAGATAGACACACACACAGATATACATACTGTACATACATACTGTACATCAGTACATACACACACAAACAAAAGAGGAAGGAGGAAACGGTTTTTCGATCCTATTCCTGCTGAATAGTGTGCGTCCGTGCCACGGCTGGCGGTTTACAGTCATGATGCGCTTCAGCGGTCACTTTGGAGCCACATGGACCAGGACACAGAAGGTGAGGAAGACGATTTGAAAGGAGATTATGGAAAGCAGAGGGAGGCTGTGTATCTCAAACTCAGTGGAGGCACATCAAACATTAACAAGAAATAAGGGGAGGGTGGTGGGCGACTGACGCGAGAGCCAAAATGAATGCACAAAGACCTGTTTGGTGCTGAGACAAAGAAATCATGAGTGTCATGAGGGAATAGCACGCAGGGGGAAAAATAAAGAGACTGTGTGTGACTGTGACTGTGAATGCGTGTGTGCGGTAACTGTATTGTCTCCCATGGGCTACTTGCTCATTCTTATATATAGGAAGCGTTGAGAGTGCACTACAAGCTGACCGTGGCAAAGTTGGAAATGGTCTGGGAGGTTGCATAATTTATGGGGAGGATGGAAGAATTTTATGCAAAATATTGTTTATGGTACATTATATACATTACCTGTAATATTTCCACTGTCTCGCATTTCGTATCTCTATCGATTGAACAGAGGAGCAGCAGACCTCTGATGTTTCACAGTCTGTCATGAAATGCTGAAAACCCGCAGCACATCTAATCTGGAGCGTGCCGAATTAATGTCCCTCCAGTTATTGATTTAGAGGATATGAGACACTTATATTTGTTAAGCATTATTCTTGTCTTTCCAGGGTTATTCTTTCTTGTCCACTCCAGCGGAGACGTGCAGCATACAAAGTGAACATTTGGCTCATAGCATTTCATTATCTCCCACACTCCCTGAATAAAAATGGCGTACAATGAATAAACAATAGTTTGACTTTCAGATACGGTGGAGGCATATTCACACCACAATTGTATTGCAGAGAGCCGCCCGAGATGGGTCAGCCGCAAAGCAAATGACTGACACAACATTTGGCAAATGTTTGAGATAACACACATTTCACTGAATAGTGCCTCTGAAGGAGGTGTTGGTGGAGAGCGGTGAAGGATAAGGGGAACGTCATGCTGAAATCCTTGAGGAGAAGGATTAAGCTTGAGGTCTCCATAGGTCCTACATTTATTTGAACCTGACCCCCGTCTGACCTGTGGAAAATTGCTCTCCAAATGATTTGCATAAATTATCCTTATTTGTCAAAGAGAAGGACATCAGAGAGTCTGACAGTAGAGATAAAGTGAGCGGCTCCACCTGATTTTCTTACTAAATCTGTTTATATGTAATTAAACAGATTAAAGACATTTTGATCCACATTGATGTAGAGATTTAGTTAAGTTTGTACAAGTGACAAGTATGTATGTATGTATGCATATATGTATGTATGCATGTATGTGTGTGTCTTTAGATCAGTCGCGTATGAGGATGCAAACAAATTTCCATAACACACACGCCTGAAACCATCTGAGTTGTGGAGCTAGACTGGATTCATTTGCTATGAGGTCCAAAGTGAGAGCTGTGTTGCGGTGGGCAGCCCAGTGAGAGAGGGTCAAGCTAAAGCTGTGAACTCACCGTGGACACAAACTTTTGCTGTTGTTCAGCCTCTTGCTGTGTGCGGCTAATTTCCCTTTCCTGATGTAAACACAATAGTAAATGTAAATGGGCCACCTGCTCACTTTTATAAATTCCAGAGGACATTTTCTGGTACCCCTGGTACCATTTTAATGAACTGAAGCATTTTACCACATTTTTCCTGTTAATTCAAACCCACCTAGGAAACTGTTTTGTGGGCTCAGTGTGGTAGCAAAAACTTAACTAAACTTTCAAGTTCAAGTGTCTCAGACTCTTACAGACAGGCAGTTCACAAGCCTGTCCTGAGCTCTCCGTGAAGACAAGAAGAAATAAAAAAACATTTAATAAACGAGGAAAAAGGGAGGAAACAGGGGCTTCAGGATGATTTCAGTTAGTGGGGAATGAAATCTCTCTCCAAGTAAGTATGGAAAACAGAGAGGAGGAGAGCAGGGAGACATCTCTCGCTACATCAGCCTCTCCAATTCATCAAAATAAGCAAAAATTATGGCTACACTTACCACAAAATTCTCTATGAGTATTTCTGAAATATGTTAAATCCATCTTCAAGCCTTATAAGATGGAGAAAGAATCTGGCCTCTCAAATTCACTCCTCAGTGTGTTGACGTTCAAGAGGAGTCAACAAGGCCGGCTAATGGAGAACGTGTCAGTGTCTAATACCTCTGACATCATCACCAAACGTTGGCCACAGGTATTTCCACTCAGAATTAATTTCCAACATGTCAGCGTTCACCTCGCACCAAGGGGACATCTCTCTCTCCCTGGAGCCTCTCTTCCACGCCTTGTTAGCCAGAAACTTCAACGTTCTGCAAGGCTCGCAGCCCTGTCAACCCTCCTCACAGTTGTCTAAGAATGTCCACAAATCAGCCCGAGCGTCCCTGCCACTGTGCCCCCAAATTCAACCTCTGACAAATTTTCTTGCAATATGTGCTCCCCTTGCTGAACCCCCTTCAAAATCTCTCCGTTTTGGCTGCACTACTGCTATTGATCAAGTGAGGGCACTGTTGCATTTCTGTGTTTGCTTTCTTTTTTTCCCCCTTCCGAGACACAGTAGGACCACTAAAACGTGGATTTCTAGTGTCGTGCATGGATGCAGGCAAAGCCCCGGTGCTTAGGGAGACTTAGGTCAAAGGTTTGGACACAATTTTCTGTTTACACATTTGCGAAAGACCTTTTAGCGTGTCAGTCAGCGTGCAGCCACATACCAAGGAGAGCGAGTGAGTAGGAGTGGAACAGAGAGAGGTACACACAGTGGAATTCTGGGAGTTGTGGGCACTGCACTGTGTTGTCAACAGTGGCAAATGAGTAGGACACGTTCGTGCCAAATCCGTTCGCTGGCGAATCCCAAGGTAAGTTGTCTCTGAGTAGCAACTACGCGTTGGAGGTATCTCCATCCTCCTCTCGCCAACGTTTCCAGGAGCCAAAGAAATAGAAGGTGTGGGAGAAATGAAGAATACACCCTGCCTCCTCTTCAGATAAGTTCGCTTGCACTCTTGGCAGTTCTTCATGGTTTAATGACTGATGCCGGTTTGACACTCCTTGTTCTTCAGGATGTGAAGTCCAACTTCCTCTTGAAGATTTATTGGGCAGGCCTCGGTGGACTGTGCTCAGCTGATGGCTCCTGCACAAACCACTGATTTACTTTCTACAGAAAAGCAAGACGCACTTTCTATACAATATTATTTGACAGATTTGCGTATATTCAAATGGAAAACCACCTCATTGTGTGTATAGCTGACAGTATGTCATGACTGCCATCAATGCTTGTCACGACCTTATATTTCAAAAAATCATGCAAATTTTTTCTTTTTTCATGTGCTCCTGCACATTGATGGATGTCTTGCACTGTCAATCTCAAAATCCCAAGATAATGATTCATGATTCTCTTCTTTTTTTTGATCAAACCATCAAAAGTGAGAGTCCCACAAGGAGGTGGTTGGCTAGGTGATAACTGTATCAAAGAGGAAAAGGAAATGAGAGAAAGAGAAGGGTAGGTAGTCCAAGAGGGATGGAGAGAGAGAGAGAGAGAGAGAGAGTGTGAGAGAGAGGAGAATTATTATATTTGTGCATTTCACAGATGGTCAGAGAAAGCGAGGGAGGGAGAGAGAGAGAGAGAGAGAGAGAGAGGGAGAATGCCTGTGACCTGCAGTAATCTGTCTCTGCTTGATATCGTTAAATGCATGGATTCAGAGAGGCGAGATGAAAACGGAGTCAGACAGGGTAACTAATTAGAGATCATATATGGAATATAGCTCTCTGCAAAAAATATGCCTCCTGATAATTACAGTCCACTCAGAAATGTTCCTGCACTGCTCCCACTGCCATATTGCAGGTTTGTCAAAATACAAAAAACAACGACAAACAAACAAACAAAAACATCTCTAGACGCGAGTTTTAGGTTTGTGGGTTAGAAAATATCTTGAAGAAGCTCATACTGTGTCTGAAATTGATGTTCTTCAAGGTCTCAGTCAGTGCAAGTGCTTTTCACGACTTGTAAGTCACATGTGCCAATACAGTATTTCAGTTGAGAGCTTCTTGTTACAAATTCTTTATTTGTAACCCTACACTGGTCTTACTGTTATATCTGTCCACATTCACCTGTGGATGGACTTGGTTCTGGCCACTCAGTGGATAAACCCTTCTTCCCCAAACGCCGGCGCACAACCCCTTGCCTCTTGCCCCGCCCCTGCTCAAAGCTATTGGATGACCGCAGAAAGGTCGGCAGGCAACCCCCCCCACACCCCCCCACACACACACCTCTCGGACAATCGCAGTATGCTGTGAGATTTTTGGAATGTAAAATGTGTGCTGTGGCTGTAAAGGGTAGGGATAAGTGGTAAATACCAATTTTTTCGGTACGTAGTAGGAAGTCATTATGTCCTTTGAATAAAGATTTCTTCACCAGAAGTGAAGGAACTGATGCAAAGAAAATTTTAATGTGTGCACGCTGGAGAGATCTTCTTGCGTGACATTTCTAACTGGATTTCTGATTGAAACTGGTTTGCTTTGCACATCTGAGGGGCTCACGTCACCGTTGACGCGTGCCCTGCTGATTTATATTATGTACAGCATACAAGAGAGCCCTGATTGCCTCCAGTGAGACAACCGACAATATGGTGTGTCACAGAGGTTGAGTCTTATTGTGCACAACCACCTTGCTCTTGTCAATATGCAGTGATCACGAGGAGAGCGGCTAGAGGTGTCGCGCTGTGGTTTGGTGGTTGTTACTTAAGTGATACACAATTTGTCTTTGACAATGGCTGATTAGCATCCGAACAGAGCCTAATAAAATCGTGAAGTGCTTCATCTGCGCAGAGCGGAAATCGCTTGCCCACGGGGAAATGTTAAAGATCCACGTTGTACATCTGTCATACCAGTGCATCCATCAGATTGGTCACTGAACAGGACTTTATAATCAGTAACATATTAGAAGCTCAATCCTGTGTCTTCAAAGATGTGTAGGTTACACACCATATGTACAGTATGCCTGAACAGAGGAAAGTGCAACTGAGACGACTGTGATCTGTTCCAAGCCTCAAGATGCATGAAAGACACACTCTGATGTTTTTTCTTTTAAATCCATCTCCATCAGAAAATGACACGTGATCTTTTCCCCGGACGGTGGCTGCATTGTCCACCTTACGAGGCATTGGCCCTGCAATAGTTTTTGGCTGCAGTTACAAGGTGGTGATGCTTTTGTGACCTGGATTTTGGCCTGCTGTTTTGTTGTAATGATATGCTAATGATTTGGTGATGGAATCAAAGCACAAGTTTAGTGCTAAAACCAAAATCAGACTGGTATGAAATTAGACTGACTGAGCAGCAAGACTGAGAGTGGTGTCTCAAAATCTCCCACACAATCTCAGCAGGTATTGAAAGGAACACCCACAAGCCGTGGGCAAATAATGTACCGAGTGAAACAGCTGAAAATGTGGAAATAAACGCCAAAATGATGGGCAGAACTGTGTCAGAGATATTAACTGCAACAGCCGATGTGCAAACTTAGAACTCAACTACACAGATGGTGTGGCCTCGTATTGGCATTGTGCGACCAAATTATCAATGGTCAAATATGGTTACAATTTTTATCAAATAATGGCCGCCCTAATACATAATGTGGAGATAAAGGATTCAGATTCTGACATGTAAACCCTGGTAAATCGATTGTACACGTGGACATATAGGAGAAACTGGGGTCTATTGTCAATTTCCAAACTGTGATCTGAATTTGTTTTCGAGAGAAAATGTTTGGCTGTTGAATCCATCCTTGGGTAATACAGCTATTCTCTGTGACAGCTCACGTACTGTATGTTCCAGGGAAAGATGTAAACTCAGACCCACCCCAGTTCCTGCTTTCATTCAGAGGTCCTCTGCTTTGGTTTTCTACGTCATGCATGAGCTTCAAGGGCAAGGCTGCCCTTCAACTGCAAACCCGAGTAGTTTGCTCCGAGGCAGCTCTGCAGCTCAGAGAAATTGCTGAAGCTAGCACTTCATAGAATCCAAACCCCATTTATGTCTTACTGCTATGACACATGAAATCAGTAAAGCCTGTATCTTCAATTAAACGGGATGAAATAGAAAATACGCCTCTCTTAGTAGTAAGTAATAGAGTGGATCTACTTCAATGATGTGACCAATGTGTTTTCCCTGTCATTACGATAACTGCTCACAGTTTGCATCGAGCAGCAATGATCTTTGTTTTTACTGCCATAGCAGGTAAGCTCTGATAGGGCATGATGAATTGTTGAGTCCTAGAGGGATTGTACATGTCCAAATCAACAAAACACTCCTTATAGGAGAAAGCCACTTAGTGCCCACAACCTGCACTCACATGCCTCATCCCCCAAAGCTACAGTTGCACGTAGGTGGTTGCCCTGCTTTGGTGCACCAGTTATAGCTGCAACTGTGCACAGACACACACACAAACACATTTATGTACCGCAGCTGCAGTCCGTTGTGTGTGAATGGGCAAGTGTATGTACAGCAAAGTTCTTCTGTATACTCATTCACCCATCCATTCATACACATACACACACACACACAGTCATACATGGCCACTTCCTTCAACAGTCGCACTTCAAGAGCAGTGTCACATCCGAAATTTCCAAAAGAATTGTGGTTACATTTAGGACTGTGATGCATAGAACACATATACAAAGAATCTGGCACAAGCTACAGGTTTTGGTGCATCGTGATCTTACAGCTGTCAGATTCCAGAAACTCAATCTAATGCAGTGTCCAAGTTCATAAATACAAGCATGTGGTTCAGAATCCACAGAGTGAAATTTGATCTGCACATAGCGCATTCTTAAATAATCTCTTGATATTAGGCAGTGATGTTAGGCCCATCACATACTGAGGATTTAAGCAGTAAGCACCAGGCAAGGGATCGAAGACCTGCAAGAACTGAAGGGGAGGCAGCTTGCTGAACTACTACTGTGATCACTTGACATTTTATCCGAGTACACATGATTATTTTCAATGCCTTGAATCTGCACAGTACTGTATAATATGTTACAGTGAAGTCATTAGATATGCATACTCCCAAAACAGATGTATTGTAAATCCATGCTTTAAGAGCAGAGCAAAAGCAAGGGCACCCACAGGCGCACAGTACATCCACACACACCCAAGCTGTCAGCAACACATGGTACAAAGTTCACCATATTTGGACTTATTGCAAGATGCATTCAAATACTATGCAGATGACATGTTGTGAGCACCTTTGCATTCAAAACACAAAAACCACGTATACAGAGCGCAACTGACAAGACGGTAATGATCTGATATTTTACCCTTGATCAAAACGAAATGTACCCTTTTGTCAAAAAATATACACTTGTATAGCCTGTAGCCTATGTAGGAGCCTGTTTTGAAACCCAAGAGATGAAGGACAGTTATCGCAAAAAATTGATACTTAGTCTGCTTGACAATCTGAATTTCCCTAGAAACGATATGTCATAGACCTTTTCAATGGAATGTCTCTGTAACATTTAAGAAACATTTACAGTATGTAAGTATCATTTGTGTTTTATTTCTAGTTGATCACAGTTGAATAGTGTGCAAATCTGCGAGAGATGTTATGTACACTCGACAGTATAAGTGCTAAGGCATTAGATGCTGTTGAATTGCTTGTTGAGAGCCTTTTTCAGATTCACCCACACAGATCCACGAACTCTCAGTGAAACAGAGAAGATGAAGACTCCTGAGACAAAAAGCCGGATTAGACATTAAGCAGCAGGGCAGGTAAGATATTACACTGAAATAATAATAGAGATGACAGGTGGAATCAAAATAATATCCTGATAACTGCAAATGAATATAGATACACTATAGTTAGAAAAAAATGGAAGTAAACTGTGCAAAGTTATGTAGACTCTGTCAGCTAGGTTTGTTGTATACTACAAAAATGAATCCAGCAAATATCTCTGGCAAGCTTCTAAATAGGGTCAAGTGGGCACAAACTGTTGAGTAGAAAAACAAAAATTCCCAAGTTCCCATCAATACTTGGTCAGCAATTGGCCAATCTTTGTCTAGAATTAGGCCTTCGCTTCTTCAAAAGTGAATTGGATTCAGAGGTTGAATCTGGGCTAGTGAGCTAGAGATCGACACTGCCCTTGAAAGACTTACTGGGGTACTGCTCCCCCGTGAATGTGAACTTCTGACCAATCAAGGCACAAAACTCTCCCCCTTGCAGCGAACAGCATAAAGTGCAATGTCCATGAATATGAACAAAAAAGACAACACCAAAAAAACTATGAAGTCTACAAGCAAAAATCTGTAGAACTGCACTCTTGAATAAATGCTAATTTTTAGTGCGAAAAAACAAACAAACCATCGCAGCTACAGACCCAGCAGAGAGGCACAGTGCTGAGTTTGGAGTCAGAACAACACCACACAGCGACCATTAAATCCTACCGTGAGTGTGATGCAATGTGGAGCGAACATTCTGCTCTGCTGCCGGAGGGCTTGAACAACTTGCAATCATTAAGGGAACAATTAATAAAAAACTGTATGAAATAATTTTGCAGGGGGGATATCAGGTTGTTGGCTACACTTGTCTATATGATGCAACACTGCTGTGTCTACGACAGAAATTTAGTTTAGCCATATTCAAGTCTTTTCCCCTCCTATTTTCCATATTGTCGCTTTCATCCCAATGCCCTTTCCACATAAGGTTATTACGGCACAAAAAACAAAACATACTGTAAAGGCTTTGACCAAAGCAAGACGAGTATGTCAATTAAAGTCGCTTTGAAAACCATTCAAACTTGATGAAAATGAGTATGCATTTATTGTCATTATCATCTATTACATACCTATTCTAGTTAAACAGCTTGTAAAGTGAAAACATAGAAAATTACCCAGTAGTAGGGCAGGTAAACTGTTGCAAATACTACATACAGTATATTACTTGTGATGCTCACAGACATCAGTTGAGGGGAAGAGCACGGGTGGGCTTGTTGCGATTGACTTTTAACTGTTGTCTCTTATTCATGAAAGGCCGAGGAATTTTAATTTGGAAAGCTGTCCGAAGCCATCATTTTCATTGTCAACAAAATCCCAATGGCGCCATAGGCATCCTGTTTGACAACCTTAGATATACTCCAGAGGCAGGCCAATCATGTCTTCTGACAAGTACAATCCCGGCATATTAATGGAAAGTTCTATTACTGCAAACATTCAGCCAGTGCGATGCAGCGATCCCAGTTTCTCTTCACAGGTATCACCTTTGTAATATCAAATAAGTAATAAGGAAAGTTAGGGGCAGCATATCATCACTTCCACACAAACTGAGAGGATAACATGACCTTAACACTAACACTGTGGGGGTAGAAAAACAGAGAAAAGTAGGTCAAACAAGCTCTCACTGCAAGTCACTCCTTTGGTTTCATCCTGCACTGTATGCACCATGTACTGAGGCCGTCAGATCGCCGTTGGTAGAACAGACAGCAGTGGATATCGGATGCACCAATTCACTTTAAACTTTAAGCAACAGCCTGGCCATGTCCCTTGTGGATGACAAAACCACCTGTGAGTGCGAGCTCAGCTGGAGGATGTTTTTCACACATGTTTCTTAGGGCTAAAATACTGCGCGAATGTTGTAGTCTCCTGCAATCCCAGGTGGAGGCGACGCAGCAGTTGGGGCGTCGTGATGACAGTGATGACTTCGCTGCTGCTGTGGTGTGTTGTGTCGCACTTTGGATTTTGTTTCAGCGGAGTGTGTGAACTATGTTTGAACCTCCCTTGTAAGATCCAGATGTCCCCGCAAGATATATCTTAGCACAGGGAACACAATATGTCTATGCTAAAAAAATATGGCGTCAGCATTGGGCCACTTTGTTGTTAACTGCTAAAAATGAATAATGAGAAATATAGGAATCCCAAAATACTGTATGTGAAGGTCAGGGATGCATTGTGTGTATGGTAGCCATTAAATGTGTATGTGCTGTCACAAATACAGTATATTGCTGCACACTTGCTGTAAAAGTGTATCATCTCTTGGCTAGTGGAAGGATTAACACAATTTGGGTGTTATAAACCTGTTGTGCTAATTAGAGAAACTAGTCGCTGGAATGCCATGAAACTGAACGTTGCTGTTGAAAAGACACCCCTCATGACAGAACATTACGAAACAAACCTTTTGTATTTGTCTTAATGTTATTCAGCACCCAGCCTAAGTAACATTGCCTGAGTAACATCGATCCAAACAGACACCCAGAGGGCTGCAAAGTCTGTATGTCTGAATTTGAATGAATTCTGTCCATATTCATGGATATAACACTGCTCTTGCTTTAATGTTAGGGTGGGAAAAAAAGGAATTTGAGTTGAGGTTGGGGTTTGAATTGATTCGAAAACATGTGACATGTCATTGTCGTATGACATATCTGCAATTAAGATTATGCTGTGATTAAAGATGCAAATGAACAGTGCAAAATATGGCAGTGCAATTAATGGCAAATTGTTTGCGTTTATGAGGGAGAGCACAGCAGGTGAGGAAATGCTAATGCTGATTGAAGTCATGCTTGATTAAAACCAATTTAGAGTCATTTATTATGAGGCTCTCCGCAATGCTCGATTTAGGTTGGTCAATCAATTGAGCATGATAAGTTACACCTTTACACACTTTTTGTCTCTAAACACTAAATGCCAAACTGAGGGATTTGAATGTGTGAGCCTTGATAACCACTGCAGTCATCTGGCCTCCCGATGGCACACACTAAACACACACAAGCTGTGAGACTTGTAGTCAGAAACACAGAGGTGGAAACACTGCCTGATACATTTTACTGCTAATTGCTAATAGATTCAACAAATTACCTGTTTCCCTGGTACCAAGATGCATAATCAGGATTATATATTATCACAGAGAGATTACATCAGCGATTATCTGCCCCCACAGGTGCGTAAGAGACTGAGGAGATTCTGATCCATCACCTATGTAATCAGTGTAATTCTGAGTATTGCGGAACAACATGCTAGGAATTTCAGGAATATCAGGACTCTTCATTGTCATTATAATATGTAACGACTCGGTGGGTGCATTCAAAAGGCTTTAAAAGGGAAAGAAGCAGAATCATCTCACAAATTTGGCGATTTATATTGGATGATTTAAAATACCAACATCATTGATTATTTTTGCCTTGGAATCATGCCACACACCAAAACCTAAAATAATAATTTTCCATTTAGGAGTAAAAATTGGCTATAATCTTGTTTTGGCTGGGGTATATCCAATTCAAGCTGAACATGATTTTCAATGCCCTGGTGGGAGTTATCGCTGTTCTGTCATTAAGTCTTTTGGACTCAACAGCAGTCGATTAACAAAGATAAGATTTCATTTTAGAACAATTCAGACAGTATTTACAAGGTTTCCCCAGAGAATTTTGCCGTCTCAGATGCTCCATCTTTCTGCCTCTGTCAGCATTCTGTCTCACCAATACAGTATTTTTTCCTCATTTGGTGCCATCTGCTAAAAATCTTGCATATGAATTATTTAACAAATGTATACACCACCATTCCCTGTCTTGTACATGTTTGTGCAGTTCATTAAGAATTTTGATGTACTGACGTGACTAGAGGCATTCTAATGTATGTTTTTTATGTTGCCGCTTCAGTTGTCATTACTGAACCTACATTTTCCCCTGTAAATGAGGTTCTTCTGTATTCAAAGCCCCGTCTGTTAAGTTACCTCAATGGGTAAAGAAAAACAACAATCCATGCATCTTTAAAAATCTCTCAGAATCACTGAGTCAATCAGAAATGGGAATAGGGACACTTTAAATTCTAGCCATTGTGCACATTCTTTCTACTCTCAGTATCATCACAGCGACATACTGATGTGTTCTGTTTATGTGCATCTTAAAGTTCATTCCCAAAATGTCCTGATATTTCAGGTGATGTGTGAAGTGGTGAGCGTCTGACGTGTGCACTGATAAAGACATTCCTCTTGAGGTTGAACCTTGAGAAAACCACTTGGTTGCCAATCCCTGATGCCAGACAATCATTCTGACAACCAAGGTTCATTCTGTTGGAAATCACACACTCTACAGGCAGCAATATTCCTATCGTTAGATGAAGATCAGATAGATAGATTAGATAGATAGAGGGGGGGGCGGAGGGAGGGACAAACAGACAGTGACAGAGGAAACAAATAAAGAATAAAGATGATAAATGGAATAAAGCAATGACGTGAGATTGATTTGTTTATTTAGATTGCAAAGATTAGCACACTGCGCGCACACAGATGTGTGCGATGTTTTGGTTGAGACAATGGTCACAGCAGGTGCTTATTGCCTCAGTGTGAATAATCCAGGTGCAATATTATTAAGCCAGCGGTTCTGCAGCTAACTCATTTTCACTTGCAGATTGGTTGGCCCTCATTCAGGCAATGATTGGATTTGTGACAAGCTCCCCACTTAGGTATGGGGAGTGTAATTATGTGTTTGACCTTTAAGAGCACATCTTGTGTTGAGTCCTCGTAAGAGTATTGGACACTGGAGATAAAGCTGTGGTTGGTTTGAGTTTTATTTCGAGACTTGTACTTCCATTTCACTGGGTCAGTTCCACCTCCCAGTGATGTAGATTAACACATTAAATATTGTTTTTCTCTCAGAAACCATCACTCGACTGACTGAAATTTTGGTAATGATTTGATGTGACAAATTGTAAGTACGATGAGATACATTCATGGAAAAAGTACTGATGTCTGTGGGGTTTGCACTACTTAGCCAGAAATTGGTTACTGTGATATTGAACTGGATCTCGTACCGTCGATAAAGAGGACCAGCACAGTCATTGGATTTAGGGTGCCACCAAAACTGCTCTTAGACATCCATTTGTCGATATTTAGGATCCGTTCTGAGACTGTGAAAACCGCCAACCACTGAACTGACATCACACAGTCTTGCGGTAACAATGCCACAGGAATCAGGGATTTTGTGTGGATTTAAAAAGACATTGTTCTCTGTGGCACCTCAGTCATCTGCAGAGAGAGCATTGACTCGCATTGGACCGAGATATCACATATTCCAGGGTGATAGTCATCCAACTTCCGAGCAGCAAACTGTAATTACTGGAATCGGTAAATGAAACATGGATGCTGCACGGTAATCGTATCGCTAACGGCGCCAGAAACACCCTGAACTGTTCCAGCATGTATTTCGTGTATTTGAAGTGGAACTGAGACACACTTCCCGACAAATCTAATTCTATACTCCTGCATGTGATAATCACAGCTCTTAACGATACTCCTTTCCAGGGGCCGAATGAAACTGACGTCTTGGTAATGTGCCCCACGACCGTGTCTCCCGCAGCATCAGACCAGACTGTTACTAAGCTGCAGTTCTGCTGATTTGTTCGATGGACACACTGAACAAAGTCAGAACCAAAACCCCACAGTAAATGTGATACATATTACAATCATGTGTAAAGGCATCTATTTCATTTGCTGACTACATTTATTTTACTCATTTATTGGATTACTTGTTTAGTTAGTTAGCAACTGCAGTGCCTCAGCTTCTCTCACTCATCCCGAGTAGCATTCTTGGGAAATACTTAACTGCCTGCAAGCTTTTTCTAGAAATTAAACGAGTGACGATACTGCATGCTTGTGTCAAATCCTCAAAACTCAGAGGCGGTGGAACATCATTTTCCGAGTGTCTTCCTTTGACAGCGGAGTGGGCCACTCCAAAGGGGTCGCCACGCTCCCAGTTCCCTGCACTCTCTCTCTCTCTCTGCACGGAAAGCTGTTTGGGTAACTGTCAGCTCTTCCTCCTCACATGCCTGTCAAAGATGAAGGGTCATTTTTCTCTATTTCATCATACTCCCCCAAACACCGCTTCCACACACACAGTAACTTCTCATCCAAAATACAGGGAGACAGTGTGTCTCTCGCGTCCCTCCCTTCCTGGTAATAGAGGCTGATTTTCCCAGACTGGGCCAAACATTTTGTCTATATCTGTTTTTCAATGGTAAAAAATGACATAAAAAAACCTTTGACATCACTGTTGTTCAGGGCCAGAATAGATGATTTTGCTCTTTGGCATTACTCGAAACGCTGCCCATGAAGGACTGTAGCTCAGTCCAATGTCAACTAAACATAGTGAAATTCGCCTTCAAAGTGAGAACTCTCGATATGCACCAAAATATTACCATTTTCCTCTCCTTCGCTGGCTGCCATTCATCATCCCCGGCTAGAGCACTCCTATGCATCTTTCTCTTTGGCTGAGAGATTGATGGCGACCTCATCTCAGTTTATCGAGCGTCTACCTATTCCTTTTCCCAACCGTGCAAAGCCCACTCGGCCTCGCACTCCTCCAGCTCTCCTCTTTACTTGAGCTAAAATGGACAGATAGCTGCAATGGAGACAGCCTGAGCAATGACGATATGAGGAGACCTCAACTGCCTTTTAATCCCTGGATGCATGTGTGACTGCTGGCCCAAACAGATGGAGTAATAACACGCTCACTGATATAGTGACAGACACCTTTGTTCAAGAACTTTTGAGGTGTGTACAGTGTGCGAGGTATCACCTCTTGAAAGGATATTCTCCACCTCTCAAGAGGTAGAGAATACCCCACAAAGCAAAACGTGTCTGATAACAGCACATTATCCAGTCAAAATATTTGCTAATTAAAGCTTAATCTGTAAAACATCCATTTGCTCATGTTTAACAACCCAACAGAAATGAACTTCATCTGAAATGAACTCATCAATTTCATCACTGAGGAACCC
>OMPJ01000266.1:30348-44098 GCA_900312935.1 Carapus acus
CACCACCAAATTGGGACACACCTCAAACACCCACACCACTTAGATGTGTTGTCAAGAAATGATTGATTTCTAACGAGAGACGTTATTGATCCTTATCCTGGATGTAAATGAAAGCCTCCCCGACATCACTCTTGACAGCCGGCGCTATTTCTATTAGGGAGATGAGAGGGAACGTATGGAAAAATGAAGGCCATCTGTCTTTATGACTTGGTGTCCTCTGTCTATCGTGGGATGTAAACAACTCCATTCGTCAAGATGTGACAAACCTTGCACTGTCATAACGCAAAACACTGGACCCAAACAGGCCAGACAAATCTCTGCGTGGCCGTGCTCGGCAACCTTTCTTGCGGTCCGTCTGGTCTGACTTTTTAAATTGTGCACAGCTCCACCAAGGCTGAACTGACTTGTAGTTATGATGGTGTCATAAAATGTGACGTGTTATTGATGAGATGGCAAATGTGCGACTGTTTGTGCCAATAAGACAAGCGACTTGGTCAAATGATGTTTCAATCCACTTTTACACGTTTGGCAATAGCTGTCATATGTCGAAAAGGAAATGTATAATTTTTGATCATTAAACATAGAAAACATCTTTTTACAAGAATTTCACGTAAATTGAATGACAGCCTTGATTGGTTGACATTGCATTTTGTTATTCATATAAAAAATGACATCTGTGTATCGATCACGCTTTTTTCCCCCCAGCCAATCAGATAGTCATCACAATTTCCCTCCACTAATTTTGTGTTCACCGGAGAGCCACAGCGTCTGAGTGAGCTTGTGCGTATCATCCCCTGACACATCACAACGCTGGCTTTGTCATGTTTACTATTTTCTCCGGCACAATCCGCCGTGATCCCGATATGCTCGCATTCGTACAGAAGCTGCAGTCGTCACCCAGATGGTGTGTGTGTGCGACCCACAAAGCCGCTGCAAAGCCGTTGAGAGGAGCTGCATGGTTGTGTCCACTGGACTACAGTATATCCACTGAGGATGAGGTGTTCTCCCAGAAACGAAAATGAATAAGCTCCGAGTAAACACAGTTCTAATTGGAATTGAGCTACTTCCACTGCAGGCCGCATTTTTGAATGAATTGAAACATATCCCTTTTGTCCCTTGCTGAATGTAACTTGAAATTGACAGAGAAGTCCTGCCCATGAACTCCACAATTTTCTTATCTGTGGTGGTATGAGTGAACAGAATGAGAGTATAGTTGAACTCCTCCATCACTCCTTTGCTTGAATGGGAGGTGAGTTTTCTAAAAACACACGTGGACAAGTGTTGTAAACATTTGCGCATTAGGGCACCAAAGTTTGACTTTGTATCTCATGCCATACTGCTCTGTATTTAAGTCCAACAGTAATAAACACTGTAATCAAGCTTCAGCTGGCTCAGCTTTGATGAGGCACTCAGGGCAACTCCAGTCACTAAGGCAGCTATCAGATGAACAACTGGCATCTCAACTACGTTAAAATGAAAGTTTTCCTCCTCACAGTGGTGGGAGACGTATTTGAGTTCCAGTCCAGTAATAATCTGATTGAATAACTTCTAAGAGGGATTTCAAAGTAAAATGAATGACCTATTTTCATGCATGAACACAAACGCGCCTCACAAAAAAAGAAACTTGATGGAATCACATGGCCACCAGCAGGTTTTAATTTGTCGCCGAGCTAGAATTCAAGTTCGGTCAATGTTATTTTTCTAAGGTGAAAATGTGTCTATTTTGCTCTCAGATGGACAAACATCATTTACGTAAGACTTGGGGCACTTGATCACCACAATATCATCCTTGACAAACACATCACTGTCTAGTCCCAAGCAAAATACCGAACAAAATTCTTTGTTGCTTCTCATTAGGTTCCAAAATGACACCTGTGTCCGACATGTTCACACTGTGTCCAATTTACAGACAGGACTCAATTCTGTCCAACAGGTTCCAGCCATCCAAATGTCTGACAATTCCTCCCACTTTGGAGAAAACATTTACACATTAAATGATTAACACTGCTTTAGCAATGCCACCGTGAGTCAAACAATGTTGACAAAGGAAATCAACTCACTGGCACTAGGACCATTCAAAGTCATTGTGTTATTCTCAAAGCTCCAACTTCCCGCTCTCAAATCGCAAAAGGTCATTATGGTTTGACGATGACATAACTAGCTGTCACAAACAATAAGATCATTCACCAGTAAGCACCCCAAGAGAGTCGGTCTAGTCTCCAACGCATCTGACAGGCTGAATAGAAGACAAACGTCCCCTACCTCCAAAATTAGACATTTGCAAACACCAAAACCGAAACTGTACTCCTCGGCGTAGATCAGTGAGATTTTGGCTCTGTTCATCCCTGTGTGTCCCTGAACTGGTGGGGAACCAAACGCAGACTTAGAGTCAACTTTGGATCACAATAAGCTGTCGTTTTGTGTGATTGTCATATGTATACCACAGCTCTGAGATGCTGTTGATCTTGACCTTATCGTTTTGGGAGTCCTCTGGTTGTGCAATGAATATTTTCACGACTCTGACTCCTTTTGCTCAATGCAAAATAATAGAATAGATTGATGAACCCCCATGATCATTTTGCACTCACGTCACCGAATGCATGAGAGCAAAATAATTTCAGACCTGCCTGTTCATACAATCCCTTCAACACCTGCTTGACAGTGGTGCATTTTTTTTAATCTGCGCAATGACAAATAAACCACAGCGCAGAGAGGATACAGTGCTAGAAAAGATTTATGATCACTAGTAGGTCCTCCAGGTGTGAAATTGACCGAAAGAAATTATGTTGTCTGAGAAACATGTAATTACATTTAATGCATTAGCGCTGCTGTCATCTTCTCACCATGATCCATCACAATAAAAGGCAGTGATATGATCTAATCTCTCTCTGCCTTGCTCTGTCAATCTCTTTCCCTCCATCTCCTGTCTACAGCCAGGAGCACCTCCACCTGCCTCTCCCAGCTCATATAACACACACTGCTTTTTACATATGTTGATAAATCTGAATTTCCCCGGTGATTTGCAAACACACAAAGAGAAAGTGCCTTAGTGAATAAGTAAATAAAATTAGCCAGGCTGTCAGGTAAATAGAAAGATGTTGTTTTACTGTTTGCTGCAGTCACGAACTCTTGCGAAACATGTGACGTTACACAGGCATTTGTTACTCCCTGGTAAGTCTGGATGCACAGCTGGCCAGACGTCTGAACAGTTTACAACCTGGAGTGCTCACACACCAGAGAGGGAGATGAAGAAGATGATGAGGCAGAAGGACAAAGAGTCCTCAAGATAGCGTCTCAGCTCTTAGTGGGTAGCCCCATGTGAGCCATTCCTGATTATAGTCTCAAACTGTTCAAATATTGACGCCGCCAGTTGAAATATTCAGCCTTTGTTTACACCAATGAAGTTTTGGACTGTAAAGGGCAGCAGCAAGGAGAAAATCTGAGAAAGTGCCAGGAGAGATTTCTTAAAGGGTTTAAGAAGACAGACCAAGAGGTAATTTGTGTAAAAGTTAAACTCACCAAAATGTATTTTCAACAAAAGAGATGATCAGAGATTTTTCCTACTTACTTTGATCCATCTAGCATATTTCTGTCTTTTTCTCGAGCATTGAAATGTGATGAACCTCTCTTTGTCAGGGAGAAACCAATGAGTCTCTACCCTTGTGACCATCAATATTAATGACAGGATTTGGGTCAGAAGCGTCATGAAAACGACAGCTATGCAAATTTTCACACAATGACCTTCACACAGCTTGTATAATTTCTCAATTGTATTTTCTGATTTCTGTAAAACAAGTCTGTCAAACCTAGTTCACTGATTTCTGACAAGGTGTGGTTATTTACAATATAAAACTCACTTTTTCCATTCTTTTGCTTGACATTGTTTCACCTACTCTTCATCTCGTCAATGATGGAGCATTCGGTCGATGGAATATAAATATATCTTTTGTGATATTTTCAGCGAGTGGTGGCTTTCAAAGAGGATTGTGGTTACTAGGCAACAAGCAGCAGAACCAATCGAGGACGAAAGTCAAGTAAAGTTGCTCTCTCCCTCCGCTGCCTGCGCTCGCTCATTCTCACTCTCTCCCACACGTACAGTACAGTACAGTATGTAAGTCGGAGCTTTGGCTGCAAACAAAATCCCTTCTGAATGGAGCTTGACCAAAGATAGGGGCAGTAAACCCATTTCTCATGCTCACATGTAGGATTTATGTCCAATTGAAATTGAAAGGCAAAGCTTTGATCGAGCGGTGTTCCATCCACGTGCTGTCCGCAAAAAAAGAAAATAAAGAATCCATATTGAAATTTGGAATTGAACGCGACACCGTTTCCCTCGTCTTCACGCTTCCTGAACAAAAAATATTGAAATGCCCAAATTACGGGGAATACATTTCCATAAAATGAATCTACCCAGTGAACAACATCATTACATACACAACTAATCCAAATGAAACATCAGGGGCTTTCAAATGGGGCGTCATTTTCAGGTTGTGTTTCTCTTTTTTTGTGCATCTCTCAGCTCCTGATGAAACACGTTTTTGTCTTTGCCTGCACACAGTCAATTAGCCACGCAATATGGGCACGATAATTGAACACAGTCCTGTGATGACATCTTTTGTAGTCGTTGAAATCTGGACATTGTTTCACCTGTCAAACAAGAATGTATGGATACGAATTTTCCAGTGACGATCCTGAGCCGACATCCGTAGCTGGTCCCTCTGAGGAAATAGCAACTTTTTGTTGCTCTCAGACCGACATGTCGACACTTTTTACATTTACATGATTACTTGAAATGATACATTTACCGTCATCGACATAAGAGGGTGCCTCAACTGTTGAAATTGGAGTATGGAGTTAGAATTATTGGGCCAGCATAACATGCGATACAACACAGGCAAAATTGCGGTTACCTCAAAGACAACCTTTAAGATGCAGCTGACACACAACCTGGTGTGTTGAGTGTTTTTCTGCCAGGTTTTTCTTCTCAGGTTTTGCAGAGTTAGACTGGGTTCACTCGAAACGACAGCTATGGACGAGTGGCAGAATAAGCTCCGACTGACTGCTGGGGCGGGATAATAACTCCTGGAGCGTCCTGTGAGCGTTTTCCTACAGCCTACGCCACTCTCCAAAACCTGGGCCTGTTTTCTTGCATGAGGAGGAGACAGAAACCTTCCATCAGCTATCCATTATTTCTTGGCGGTGGAACGTTTCTCTTTTTTCACTTTTTCTTCCCTCCAAATGTTTCATCGGAGGTTCCATTTAAGGCTCTCAGGCACGTGGGGGAAGATACGGAAATGTAATTTTGTGAAAGGATAAGCTGTAATCCATTAAATTCTTATCAAAGCTGAAGGCCTGTGTTTGAAAAAAGGGAGGCAATTTGGAGTGAGGCTCACATTATAGAATAAACGATTAAAACAACTGATCTTACACCAACAAAGAAAATCCCTTTTGATTGGAATCAGATGACTCAGAGGAGGAGTGTGTGGCGTTAAAGCAGATGTGTGACTCAGAGCAGATTGGGTATTTACAGTCCACTCTGCTCAAAGCCACCATGTGGCAAATCCTTGACGACACTCTAGATGACATGACATTCAATTAGGGAATGAGGACGTTTGGAATTTGAAATAGATCATGTAACGTTTTGTACTGATGTCGAGTTTTGTCAGCATGGCAACAAGGCCACATCAAAACGTGTATGAGTCAGTCATAGTGGTGGTGTATTTATGATATCATATTTACCAGTGTCATATTTACCAGTATAATATTCTAAGATAGAAAGAAAACCCGACTGTGGATTTTTTGGACGAATCCCACTGTGTGTCGTAAAAACTGAGGAAATAAAAGTAAATAGGAGTTTATTCACTGCATAAGCTTCTATCAATCACCATGTCAATGCATGAGGAGATGACAAAGTTTTACTCTGGCAGTCCTTGGGATGTGCTGCATCAGATTTACAAGGCCAGCTTCTCACAACGTGATGCAGACTACAGTTCCAAACCCCAACCTAATGATGGCAGATGATTTATTAGCTGTTCTCAGTTGCTGTAACTTATGCATCCTCCAGAAGGAGGGTAGAAAATAATTCTAAATGAGTACTGTGTGCTGTCTGCTGATAAACAGGACATTGTTGTGTTTCTCTGTGTTGATGCAGTGTTACGAGAGACACCAGGCCCCAAACCTGTTATAAGTTGGCAATAAATTGTGTGTTTGGTCCTCTGCTGCACAATTCCTCGCCCTGACTCGTCTCCCTTGGGAGCAAACACACATTTCACTGTTGGTCACCCAACTGAAACATTTGGGCATTTTCTTTCCTCCGCACACCTGTGACATGTCTCATTAAATAGGACAATTCAAATTTTCTGAAAATCTAGACAATGCCTAATTAGCTCTCAGACGATGTGGCGTATTTACTGTATTCAAACAGCCTTAATCACCATGATGCACAAAATTACAGATTAGAAATTTTCATCTGGCAAATCAATCACGTCCATCAAAATGAGTATTTGATGTAGACCTGGATCTATTTGATGGAGATCTGGATCCAGCAGCAGATAGTGCTGCAGATAGTGAATATTATCCACTACTCAAGTAAGTAGATAAAATAGAATAAAATAAATAAATAGATAGATACACAAATAAATAAGCCTGTTTCATCCTCAGGAAGTGTGTTTGCAAGACTCCAGTGATCAATGTACAGTAATTGTATGGAAACAATTCAGTGCTGCGTTTACTTCAAACAGAATTGAAAACTGAAACGGAATGTTTCTTTTTTTGTTTGAAACGATTTCCTTAATTCATGTTTACTGACTGGTGCTGAGCCGTGGACTAATGGACCCGCTTTTTCTACCAGGTAGCAATTTGAGGATGAAAGTCAGAGATGGGTAGTTGATAATAACTCTGCGATAAAGAAAGAAGAAATGGTGTCTGATTTTCCTGAAATGACAAAGGTACAGTAATATTGATACAAGAGGTCACAGCTGACTGAATTTGTACGTGCTGCCGACAATCCCTACCTTACATGAATCTTCAGGCCTGCCACTGTTTTGTATTCAGCTGCCCTTGAAAATTGTGTTGTAGCTCAAAATAATGATTGTGTCAGTCTACAAATCTGAGCCACGTCCCCCTTTAATGAGTACAATTTGGCTTAATACCGAAGAAACAAACAATTAACTTCTCACAATGTGAGCGAAATGTGCACAGAGATTGAGTGTCAGCTTCTCTCAAAAGGAAGCTAATTGCTGCTACTGTGGCTGTAATGATGAACAATAAGTTCATGATGTGTAATCTTTTTTTCTTTTTTTGATCATTTAAGCAAACAACAAAATTATGAAGTGGTGGTAATTTTAGCCTGACATGAAGCCACACGGACCATGCAAAGGGATGGTAAAGGACACAAGAGGAGTACTGTCAACAAGGACATTGCATTGTTAATGTTATCAAGTCATGGCAAAGTTTTCTGTTAAATTACGAGTTGTTTCACACAAGATGTTGGCTATGTGCTTGATTGTGTGCATTCTGTGAATTTGAAATTTTGTGAGTAACTCCATTACTTTTACTCTTTGTAAAAATGTTTGAAATTTGTTTCATAATCACAGCATCACTCATAACAAAAATATGAGTTGCAGGGGAATGTGTATGTTTTCAACTGATCATTGAAACTGGATATGTTTGCCTCCATTCATGAACTGAATTGGAAGACTGTACAGCTAACAGTTAACCATAAGCATTAATATGAAAAATGCAGGGTTCAGGTTTTCCCTCAGTAATGCCAGTGACTACACACAATACTTCCAGAAAATGAAACACACAAGGCCTTCCTCCATCTGTCCGTGTGTCTGACTCTCTCCCAGTCCTCTCTCTCTGTCCTCATCTGGTTCCCTTCATATCACAACATAGTGTTTCACATGCTGAGATAGAGACTGCAGAAGAATATGTTGAAAAAAAGAAAAGACAACCAACAACAAATGCGCATTGCAAAAAAAAAAAAAAAAAAAATCAGGAAGATTTTCTTGTCATTACAGCAATTGTATTGTGCAGTAAAATTAAAGTGCTAAGTTCTGGTGCAAAAGGAATAAGAATGAAAAAAAGAGAAATAAATCTATTAACAGACGACATATATACAGTATAGTATAAATAGACGGTAGAAATAGTAGCAGCGATGATGGAGTGGGAAGGGTTGACCCAAGTGTTCTTATTGTGGTTGGAAGATCTAGCATTTCACTGTCTTACTGTTATTCAATTCTATTGAGGAGACTTATGGTTGCTGGGTGAGAGCTGTTCCTCAGTCTGGTGGTCCTTCTTTTTACTGCCCTAAAACGCCTGCCTGAGGGCAGACGTTCGAATTGTCAGTGTGCTGGGTGTGAGGGGTCCTGGAGGATCCTGTTTGCGTTTGTCCTGCAGTGGGAACTGTAGAGTTCTTGCAATGAGAGGAGAGGGCTGCCAATAATTCTCTGGGTGACCTGGATGACTCTCAAGAGTTCCCTTCTCTGCGCCACTGTGCTGTTGCAGAAGCTTGCACAGAGGCAGTGGATGAGGATGCTCTCTACCGTGCGGCGATAGAGGGATGTCAGAAGTTTCTCTGAGATGTTGTATGCACTGAGAACCCTCAGGAAATAGAGTCACTTCTAGGCGCTCTTCACCAGTCCAGCTGTGTGAGGTCCCCAGGTCAGACCCCGGTCAGTGATAGTGAAAAATGATTTCATGCTGATCTGATGTGTAAGCTCCTGCGTGCTCGTACTGATGGAGACTTGAACATGAGCGTGCAAGATAAGGCTGTCTGCAAATGTTCAAATGAACACAAGTAAATTCCTGAAATATAGCATTGAGTATCTGACATCTGTTCTCTGCACAACAATAAAAACACAATACAGTCACTGATTAATAGATCAAAACATAATTTTGCCAGAATTCTGAATCCAATACTTCACCCCCTGCAGTGCTAGTCGCTTGTCTGTATTTGTATTATTCAGCAATGTCAAGGGATCCGACCCATGCCACCAAGGTCCCAAACTTCTGCCTCTACAGTCACCCCCTCCCACACACACACTCGATAGTGTTGACGAGGTAATATTGTCAGAAAGTAATTAAGATACTTAAACTGTAATTCACCTTCCCTCCATAAACGCTACGCAGTTATGCAATCCAAACACTCATGAATATTTTTGCATCTAGTATCTACTCAGTATATTGTGTCTTCATATACTGGCTGTGGTACATTCTACTATGAAACTAAATTTTTCAGTTCAATTCCTCTTTTGTAACGCAACCACCAACGTTAAGAAAACAATACATTTGGTGCACTACAGTGTAGGTGTGATTAAATGCTTGAGTATGAGGTGCTGCTTGCAGTATTATCAGTTTATGGCTGCCGCCACCCTGAGTTAGATTCCCCGATCACTGATTTCATGGCGGTCGGGGAAAGTGGGGCAGAAACAGAAGTGTTTTCCATATTGGCAAGATTCCCAAATTAGATTTCATCGGCATCTGCTCTCTAGGACGCCTCGATATGCCTGCAAGCTGTGGCACAGCGAGCGGACAGCTACGCTTGAGCTCACCACACGGTGGGTTGTACATGATCTTAAGAAGGTTCTGATGATAAATACATCATGGAAATCAAAACGGCTTGATCAAGAAAGGGAGCCGGGCAGAAGAGAGGTGACACAGTGGTACGTCAGTGGAAGTACGTGGTCGGCACACCTGCCGCATACGTCTGGAATGAATATGCAGCTGTCACTGCAAAAGCCCTGTGGGAGAACCTAATTACAAGTCTTTAATTTCCTCCATCTTGAGTGTTCCAGCGTGTCCTCGGGAAACCAACTGACGGTCTGGATTTATCTCGTGCTTCTCTGTAGAGTTTGTGTCTTCCGCTGATTAAGTGCCCAGTCCCTATCTTTACCTGCTCTCCTCAAAAACCCCCAAAAACAAACAAAAAAAAAAAACAACCAAAGAAATCTACTTATTGGTCGTTCCCTGCCATATTCCTACCCAAACAGCATCATTTCATTATTCAGCTTGTAACAACCTTACAAGGAATTTGTTTTATCTGATTTTGATGCGTTGTGTCCCCGAGCATTCTCAACAGCAACCAACTGCTTCCAAAATGTTGGGCTTTATCTGTTTTTGGTCCAATTAGTTTTCTAGGTGGTCGTGAAGAACGCGAGACCATCTCACATCAGGATCTGTGGTTTGGACATTCGTGATGAAAATGCTGAAAGGTTGGATACTGATGAACTGAAACCTCCTTTATCAGCAGATGATCTGTGATAATTGCATGAGCTGCCTCCTGGGAGATGCGGTGGACTGGCCACATTCCATCCCGTGTTTTGGCAGTTGGCCACTATCGCATAATGGGTCTTGACAATCATTTCAGCAGTTATTGGCAGGTTGTCTGAGGATACTGAGCTACAACTTGATAGGAAAATCCAGTCAAGTCTCAGCCCTACAGGTTTGATTGAGGTTTTACCAGGCAAACTTTATGAGGACACAAGTTCAAATTCAGTACTGGTGTATGTGACATGGTGCTAAAAACACATGTTCTATTGACCGTACAACTTGAACTAACAAACAGTACATTTTCCAAACAAAGCAGACCAGGTTAAGAGAGTTAAATGTATCTTCACAGCCCAATGACTATAAAGTGCAACTTCATGCAGGTTGTTGATTATATGTAGCTTTATAAATACCTACAGAACGAAAACCCAGTATTACATCCAAATGATTATTGAGTCCTGCTCATAAATGCAGGGGGTTTGGAGAACTTAGGTTAACTTTGAAAAGATAGGTAGGTAGGCAGATGCTTTGTTGATCCGTTGCTGTGCATCTTAGCCATGTGAGACTCCATGCAATTTACACTGGGTGCTGAAAATATGCTAAATGCTGAAAACCATAAACAGTTGTTGATGAGCGACTGAGGTCTCACTAATGGTGTCATATGTCACTGAGGAAATAGGGACACACTTATGGGCTGTGCTGAGCATACTGCTTTCATCAATGCTGAGAATCTTTCAGGCGTCGCATACTTGTAGTGAAGACATGCACCATCTGCTCCTTCAACACTAAATGTCAAATAAGGAAATTAATATCCTAAATGGCTCCTGAATGCTGTTTGTCAATATGACAACAGTGGCCACAGCCACAGGAATGTTAACCAGTGTCTCAGTGATGTGGGAAAGGAATAACCTGACCTGACCTGAGAGACTATGGCTTGTTAGTGGGCTATCATGAAAATGTGTAGTTATTTAATTGGAAATCCACAATATTTGGGAGAATTTCAGATATGAGCAGAAATCGGGGCAGGCAGACTGTGACAAGCACTACAGAGTATAATGAAACAATAATGTCAATACTAGAGAATGCCATCTAACCAACTGAGAAGCTGAGCACTGGGTGAAAACACTGCAGTTGAGGGTTAAAGATACCTTTATCAGGGAAATCTGTGACATCTTAACAAATAAATCTATGATAAACCAGAAAAAGTCAGAGTAAATGATAATCACACGCAGCTGCATTTAAAAGCAACAACAACCAAAAACCCCGACAAGCCTCAGTCCTTAGAGAGAATTTGAGAAGTATTGATGTCACATATAGAGCTAATGTTTCAGCAGTCTGCCTAATACCAATGGCACACACTGTCTGCATATTGTCGGAAGGAAAATCACATGCTTTACAGCCCAAATTTAAATCTGACAAATGGAAATGAGTCCAATTTTCTTTCTTTTGGACACAAAAATGCTTGATTCCCTTTGAGAATGCAAGTAATGTATGTAAGACGAAATCATGTATGAAATAATATGTGCAGTACACACTGTCATCTCTTATCGCTGCATATCTGCAAAGATACAACTTCCAGCTGTTAGGCCTCACTCAACCTTTGTGCTGCATCCCTACTGGTGTCCTCGGAATGACATCTGGCAGAGTGGAGCTTCTCCACAATGTGAAGGGTGTCAGCTGGCCCTCATTTAAAATCATCTGGCAATTCTCCTGAAGCATGGGAGATGAGTGTCAGAGAGAAGGCGTCAGTGCTGGTGCTCGATGAAAGGAACACTTCCTATCAAAGGCTTGCTGAGATTATTGCTGATGACACATCAGCAGGGTCAATAGGAGAAACGTGTCCTCACCGGGCCAATTGACTCACTTAATGAAGCAGATGTGCCAGTACACGTTGTGGACTGTTGATGAGACGATGGTTCACCTTGGATTTTGCCTATTTGAGAAGTTAGACACTCCAGATGTAAACTAATTTTATCCTCTCTGGTTGAATCAGTCGAGGGAGTGCAGATCAAATCATCATGCGTAGATGTCTACCTCTTCACAAAGTAGGTACAGTATGGCGGACAGAAACCTCTCGTATAAAACATGCTGCACCAATGCTTTTTTTATTTGAGCCTACAATTTTCCCCAAACAGCTCAAAATGATTTTGCATTCAACATTACATTCTTGCACAGGCCTCTAAAGCTAGCCAAGTCATTCTCCAGTTGGATTTGATGTGTGTCAATTCACATTTTTATGTTGCTGTAACTTCCAATTCCATTACTCGTAAAATAATTCAACCTCCTACTCCATGTGGATTAATTAATTTGAGCGATCAATGACAAGTATTACTCTGAAATGGAGACATCAAACTACTGATTGGTGGGGCATCATGCTAATAAGTGCGTTTGGGTGAGAAATTTCACTTTCTCATAACATCTTGAATTTATGTATCAATGGATTGGCGTTACTCAAGCATGATGGCCATTGAACTCCGATGAAATGACAAACCATTTGGAGAGCAACATTATTTTTTATCACAACACATTCTGCACTTCTACTGCCACCATAGAAAAAATAGGGCAAGTCCACGTGCACACAGAATTTGCAAGTCTGCCAGAGATAACATCCAATCACTTCCAAGAAGGTAATGTCTTTTTGGACGACAACAATAAACACAGATACATTTCCTATCAAACACACCACATATTTGTCCTCGGCCCTCTTTGCTGCACAAGTGTGTTAGTGTGTGTGTTTGTGTGCTTGTTTGCGATATATCACGGACCAAGCGGAGAACCCAAAAGCACACGTACACACACGGAAGCCTCATTCAGTCAAGTGTTTACTAGCACAACAAAAAGGGTGACTGAGTGCCAGAGTAAATGCTAACTCCCGATAAATTATATCAGGACACGGCAACCGAGACCGAAACAGGGACAGCGGAAACTCACCGTTAAAGATGGGAAACAGGTTGGCTTGGGGGAACAGGAGAGCAGGGCGAGTCAGAGGGCAGGCAAAGGTCACAATCCCAGGCAGTTGGTAGAGGCAGATCCAAAAACCAAAAAAACAAAGCCATATGGGCGGGCAGGAGACACGATCAAAAATGGGGCCAGGCGAGGTTGAAACTGGGAAAACTGGAACCAGGAATAAACACTGGAGAGTCATGGGATGAACACAAGAAAATCTAGAATCTTGAGCCCAGGCACAGGTGAGGGTAAGGAACCCACTGATTGCTCAAGTTGCCATCTGATTGGACGGTTGGATCGGGGTGTGACAGGGCGGAGCAGGAAACAGGAACACTAATCAGGTGGAAAAAAAGTCCTGATTCACGAAAGATTAAAATAATTTTGATTATCACCACTGGCAAACCTAATGTTTTTATGATTTTCTTTAATTGGCAATAAAACTAAAATATTCGAATGGACTCAGACAACAGAGAAGTGATGTGATGGTGGTCAGAAGAGTGCGTAAGGATACATTACAACTTGTCCCAGTAAAGCA
>OMPJ01000266.1:44178-54970 GCA_900312935.1 Carapus acus
TCGACAACTCGCGGGTGTGCCGTGGAACTCTTTACAAGGTCAAAATGTGCCGTGGCAGAAAAAAGGTTGGGAAACACTGCAGTAAAGAATGCATGTGCCAAACTGGATAAGCGGCAGAATATGGATGGATGGATGTGAGAATTAAGGCCATCGAGGAAAACAGCAGAACTGTTTGCACAGAACGAGATGTCACAATCTTAAAGGTCACAAGATCATCTCTCACTGCTACTTCTACTTTGAGAATGAAATTTAGCTTCCTCCCTGCCTGAGGTGAATTGATCAATGGAATTCACAAGGATTTTGAATACTTGGCAGCAGCTGCTTGGCTGTGCCGGCCTGCGCTCAACAGCTGCAAGGTCTCTTCACTGTGATGACAGAGGCCCTCAAAAGAAGTCTATTTCTAAATTACATTTGTAATTACATTGTGATAAGCCCAAATACAAAGACAAAAAAATATAACACAAAGTATAACACAAAATGCAAGGATGCTGCCACAATCATCTTTTTAGTTGCAGTTTTGTTGCAATCACGTTGTGATTCAACATTCAAAAAGTGGAAAAAATATGCCATCTTTCTCTCATAGGAGATTGAACTAATTTTAAATTAAAGAGCGAAAACACTATGAATTGTGACAAAAGATGGCAGGAGCCAAAAGTGTTGAAGGCTGGCCAGGTCCCGAGAATGAGGTGAAATCATCCAAGACACAAGCTCTTTAACTTCCCACTGGGACACTTGCATGGGCAGTCCACAGACAATAGGGGATCAACACAAACATTCCCATCAGGATTAATGAAGTACTGTTAATTGAATGTATTAAATTCATTTGGTGACTATTTGAGTTATGAGCCTAAGAGAAGAGGAGGGGATACAGCATGGTTGCACTTTTAGTTTCTGAAAAGGACCTCCAGATTAATGTGACTGGATGGTTTTAGATGTATCGGCAAGTTTACAATGTGGGAAAGTGTTGGGCACTCCAGGTGGCTGCCCCCTCACCTAAGATACTTAAGGACACTGAGGAGGCTGAAACATTGTGGCTGGGGGCTTGACTGACTCACATTATTTCTCACACAATAGGAAAACTAGCTGGAGCTGGGCCAATTTTTCCTTGAGCAACAATATTTATTTCAGGGAGAGAAGGCGGGGGAGAGGGAGAGAGAGCGGGAGAGCAAGAGAGAGAGCAAACTGGACCCAAACTGTCCTGACCTTCTGCCTGAAAGTAATAGCATCACAACCAATGTCCTTCCCTTCAGTTCACATCAGTTGTTCTCCAACTTTTTCACCATAAATCTGATAGTTGATACTGCCACCTCCATATACACAGGGAAAACCTGCCTTGAAAGTATAAAACAAAGTTTTTTTTTTTTCTTGCAACAGATACCTTTGGTTGTGTCTGAACACAGGATGAAGATCGTCTCACAATGCACAGTCGATTATGTACAAAAGTGAAAAAGCTAATCTTTGAAAGTACTTACTGGCAAATACCCACTCATAGTGCTTCAATAATCCCAAAGGAGAGCATTATCTGTCACTCTAATCACTCTAATCAAGGGAAGTCAACAGGCAAATCAAAATATTATATTGACAATTGACAACCAAGCAGAAATAACACACAATACATACCACACATTTTCAGGATTAATAAAAATACCAAGCAGACGCATCCAGTTAAAAAAGGCGATACTTCAGCTTTAGTGTCTTAGAGGTAGTATCTAATGTCATCCTTGAAGTAAAAACGTGGCCACTTACGGTGCTCAGTTCTACATTTTGGGAGGATCGGTCTCCCGCTGAAGACCAGCCTCAAGCGGTGCTCATGCTGGGCACCACGGAGAAGATAGGTCTCATTGTCAAATATGGCCTTCGTCTTGAGACTGCCTGGTCCTCTCTGACACTGCCATCAAAGTCCAGCTCCTGGCTGCAATGTTGCTGTCATTGTGAAACAGATCGGCACACCTGTTGGTGGCCACCCTCAGGCTTGTTGTGCAGCACAAAGGACACACTCACAGTGACAGACTAGGACAAGTCTGCTACATCTTCAGCATCGTCCGCCAGATGCTGATGGACCTCTGTGTCCCCACAAAACGAGGCCTTGCAAGTCTTGAGGTGAGCATGGGTGATCTTCAAGTTCAGTTTGATGTCCATGCATCCGACTATTGCTGGGCAGTTAGAATGACTCAGGGAGTGTGTGGATTGGCAGAATTTGGAAATAGAAATGGAGGAGGGAGAGACGACCGTCCCTTGTTGCTAACTTCTGTCTATGAACATCTAAATTACTCCTCATGCTAACAACTCCTATACAAAGAAATTTGTTGATGCATAGCGTTGAACACGTCATGAAATGTCACTGACAGACCATGCAGGAATTGTGACTTTCCTCAAAATGTTGTCACATTGTAGGGAATGGCCCTGAATTTTACATACTGTGTACAATGAGGTGTCTCATCCTCCTTTTAATAAGCAAAGCACGATGATAGAGAGGCCTTTAACACTTCTCTCCCTTCAGTGTGATGAATGATGTTCTGCGGCTGGAACCTCACCCCAATTTCCAAGGAAGTCGCTTTTGGCCCAGCAAACTCCCTACTCAATACTTTGTCACGTCTGTCGTTCGACGCTGATATCGAAATACTCCAATTTCTTCTACACACAGCAGTGACTTTATTGCTGTGTTTTATATAAACTACAGGTGGGCCAGTATTACCAAATTCATATTTGGCTGATTTAAACTTTGAGTATCAAGTCTTTTAAAAGGACTTTTCCCCCTAACAAATAGCCTGTGAATGTTCGCTTCATTGTGTTGAAGCATATTGAGACTATATATGTACAAAGTGTCACACAGATGTGATTTTGCAAAGCCTCTTCAAGAATCCCTCGCTGACACCCGGAGTGGAGGATGTGCAAAGTAGATGTAACACTGTTTTACTGACAGCCCAGAGTCACAGCCGTATCCATGGAAAAAGACTTCTAGTGAACTAGCTTCACCTGTCACCATCTTCAAAAGGGCTGTGTGCATCTTGTCACACCTCTCCTCCCCCCTATTGTTGTGGGAGCTGTGGCTGGCATCCAGCGATCCGTTCCGGAGCAGCGATAATTAAACCATCACAATCTCAAAAAAGACACACAACATGTTGCAGAGTCCATCAGTTTGCCAAGAGGAGTGTGGCGTCTGCAGCGTGATAAAAGCACTGCAGGGAGGAGGTGTAACATTTTTCCAGAAAATGGTCTACTGAAAAGTAAATGTGAAAATGTGATTGCTCTTGAATTTACAAAAATAATTACACTGGTAGGTGTCCACGGAGGGAGCAGTGTTCACTTAGAGAGCATGCGATAAGGAAGGCCAGAGTAAATGAAACCATCTGGTTGGTCCGACAGGTGCTGCAGCAAACAACCAACATGAACATGTAGATAATTTGAACACAAATCAATGGCAACTGCCAGTAATGGTAAGTCTCTGAGTCGTGATAAGGTTCCTTTCTGCCCCATTAGGCATCTCGGCCTGGCTGTCTGTCCCATCCCCAACCTAAATATTTAGCACCCAGCTGTATAATGTACTGTAGCAGTGCTATAAAAATGAAATACACAATCCAATATTAATAAACAAGGCAGAATAAATTCCACAGGAAACCGCACTGCTGCATCAGCCATTGGAAAGGGCAATTTGGGTACAATGAGAGCACGGGCCCAGATGCCAGAAGTGTGTCTGACTCTTGCGTACTACTCATACACGAGGCTGTAGTTGGACTGGATTGCTTTTTCCATATCGTTAATAACTGCACGACTCGGTGGATTCATCTGACCTCAGATTTCAACCAGCTGTGCTGCACGTCCAGCTGTGTTTTTAAGGCTTCCACATAGAGTTCTTCTCTGGCTCTTGGCATATGTTTGGGACTAATGTCAGGATTCATGTTGCAGTTTGATGGATTTTCTTATGTTAATGATGTTGCCACTGGTGTTATGTAATGGTAAGGTTTTCAGGATGATATCACTGATTTCGCTGACTTTTAATGCCTCTCACAAATCTTAACAAATTTTTTTTCACTTTGGTTTTTGCCTACACTAAAACCATGCCATTTAGTAAAAGACTTAAGGTGATGCTAAGCGGTACACGTTCAATCATACATCTTTTAAACTAGACAAATGTCAACAATGTACTGGGAAATATTGAAGTTTTCAATTACTGTATCCCCTACCTTTTTCTAATACATTCATAAAACATCATCAGTCTAGCAGCGAATGCAATATAGGACACTGAATGAAAACTAGATGTCAGAAATCACCATTTAGCTCTGGATACAATTTTTCATTACAAGCACCAATGGCTACAAACCCTATTCTGACAAATCGTGTCTATATGTATTGTTTCAATTTCTTTGTACGTTTGCTTGTGCTACTGGCACTTATGGACAACTGGCGCTGATCACTAATGCATGGCTACAGAGGAAAATGAAGAACATATCTGCCGTGAAGCAAGAATATAATGATGTTTCCATTCCCCAACAATAATCACCCAATGTTATTACCTAAGCCAGACATTCAAAAATCTTAAGTTAATTTGTTAGATCTTACCTTTTACATGTTGGAGAAACCCTGTGTGAAGGCCACCAAGGTCAGATTCAGTCATTGTAATTAATAATAATTGCGGTGATTATCCATATATCTACTCTGAATAGCTATTTGTTTTCAGGTAGTTCGTCACGAGAGTGGTACACATTTTGATTTTTAGGGGACAAAGCGAAGCCCAATAACAGTGTAGATGAAGAGGGCAAAGACAGGACAACCAAATCTCTCATGTAGAAGATGAAGTTGTCGACAGAGATGTGACGCGAGACAAGTGAGATGTGACAAAGGGATAGAACCCTATAAACTGCGTCAATATCCATAAATACTAGGGATGTCCGATATTGGACAGTGCCCAGCATGGACTTTTTTGCTGATATCCGATAGGCCGATATTGTCCAACTCTCAATTTACCGAAACCGATATCAGACGATACCGACATGTGCACTGGTAAACGCTTCAGGAGCGCATAGGCACTATTTCGGTGTAACGCAAGCATTATTTTATTTTCATCGGTTTTTATTTTATCGGTTTTAAAGCCAAAAAATCCGATACCGATATTCCATTTTTATGCCAATATCGGGCCGATAATATCGGTGGGCAAATATTATCAGAAATCTCTAATAAATACTCAAATCGGCTTGTCTATGACCTCATTTTAAGTCATTAAACAACAAACAGAAAAGATTTGACCAATAATACGAGGGGCCTGCCTATATTAAGTTGTAAAACGCAACTAAACATTCAATTTCTATCTGGTTTCAAAGGCAGAATCGCAGAAAAATGACACTGAAAATACTTTGTCAGGGTATTAGCTACTATTTCCAATGAATTCTTCTGCTCAATCTCTTACTTTTTGAATTGATCAGCTGAATGGATTTCAAAGGCTTTAAAGTTTATCTTCATTTTTTTATGCTTGTATGGAAAAATACAGGGAGCCCTTTCAGAAGTAACTATTTTCCAATATGTTCACAGAACTCTGTGAACACATTGGAATTTTAATCTTCCTGTGGATCTCGGAACTTCTGAATTGCATGAAATGATTGGCTGGGTGGTCGCACCTGTATGAGGTTGGAGAAAAAAAATACCACTGAGATGAATCTTTGGTGCTCATACATTTGATTTTCAACAGTGACAGTGGATAGATCGGAGAGCACAACTACCATTGTCTAAAGGCTTCATCTTTCTCCTTCTCCCTTTTTTTCATTGCAATGAACGTTAAGGAGTCAATATTGGGTCAAACATCACAGTGTGTCAGGAGAAAGTCACGAAACTGGTAAAACCTGTTTGATTTGATTCATCTGGTTTCCCTTTTGTCAAGGTTTTCACAATTACGTCTCAAATCTGGGGATTAGCGTTGTTTTACTGACGCTCTCAAAATACAGACATTTATAAAGCAATATAATAAAAAGTACTCCACCATTTCAACTGAACTAAAAAAAAACCCAAAGTGACAGTTTTAATCACTGTGTAGTCACAAAAGGTTGGAGATGGAGTCAGAGGGGGATCAAGGGGAAATAAAAGCCTTCCAAAAATGTTCACCGTTCCTCAATGCTAATTTGGCCTTGGTGGCAGAAGAATACAATAGGCGTGGAAATAATTTAACTGGTTTTCTTCTGCCAGAGGATATGAAAAATAATGAGCAAATAGCAACAATAAAAGTAGAATAATACCAGGATTAGGAGCCTCACAGGCTTCTGTCCAGCGTGGTTTATTATTTACAAGTTGCATGCTCAGAGGCCTGCAGCAGAAGATAATAATATTGTCTTCAGCAGCAAAAGGCAATAAGGGTGAGCGCAAAACTTCAGGCACATCCCACATTGCTCCCACTCTCCCTAGTGGAATATATGGAGGAAGGAGAGGAGGATCATGGGTAGTCATTAGTGAGCTGGAGGTAAGGCTTTTTATTGTTTGCTGCTAATTCATCCGCTTTCTGTGGAAAACATAAATAGCAGTGTTGCGGTTAATGCAAGCCCTTACCAAAATCATTTTAAAGTAACAAAGCTTGGTTATTTACTTTGCAACCGATTAGGCCCACAACATGTTGGGTTCAAAATATATCTCTTTGGTGTAGATGAACAGAATTTATATCACAAAGAGCAGTTTGCTGAGTGCAGAGGAGCTGCTCTGTTCTCATTTCAGATATTTTTGTGTCTGTACCTTCTTCTTCATGTGGGGGTTCATGCACTGGTCAGCCCCCGAGGGTCCCAGAATCCTGGCTATCTGCTGAGGGGATCGCTGCGGGGCGATAGGATTGGGGAGAGATCACAGACTATGCAGGGGATGCTGTGTGCTTTTTACAAGGCAGATTTAGGCACAATGTGACCTCTTTTTTTTTCTTTTTTTAGGATCTGTTGGTCTGGCTGGCATAAAAGGATTGTTCAAAATACAGATACACAGTCACTGGCTCAGAGTGACAGTGAGTCGGATCACTACCTTTGTATTGAGCCTGTTGTCCATTATTGTGGAGAGGGATGGTCCTTACAACACACACGCACTCACTCGCCCACTCGTTCAATTCAATTCAATTCAGTTCAATTCAATTCAATTCAATCTTATTTGCACAGCGTCAAATCACAACAGAAGTTAAGAATCTTATGGCGCCTTCAAAGATAAAGTTACAGACAGAGACCTGACACATTTCCCCCATTAGCAAGCACTAGGCCATGGTGGCAAGGAAAATGTCCCCTTTAGTGGGAAGAAACTTCAGGCAGATCAGGCTGCAGGTGGGCGGCAGAGAGAGAGAGACAGAGACAGACAGAGAGAGACAGAGAGAGAGAGAGAGAGAGAGAGAGAGATACAAATGCCTTGCAGTACACAGTGCAGTACATGTACTGTAGATATGTGTGAATATACTATATAAAGTTGGCATGTGGATCAGGAGCAGGGCTTGGACGCTTTGGTGATCAATCATCTATCTTTTTGTGTAAGTAAGTGCAGTCATGGATAGTGGATGCTTTCACAAGAGATGTTAAATCATTAAAAATGGCAGGCTGCAATGGAATTACCACTGAGCAGAATTTTGCCAATACAGCAAACGGGGAAAAAAAAATCTCATCATAAAAAACAACACAAAACTTATATATGAAATTTCATTTTGTTCCGTTGCTGTCTATACACAGACACATTGGTCCCAGAAAAAGGCACACAAGTTTACGGCTAATGTCAAAACGCCAGCGCTCCCTCCACCAGTGAGACACCCTCTGTGTAGGATGGAATTTTCCCTTTAGTCTTCTCCGGGGAGGCCAAGTGAAAATGTTTCCAGGCCCTAACGAATGTCCGCACAAGAGTAACGCATCACGCAGAGAAGATCTGCTGGCATGCACCTCATGACAAGGTAACTGTTGCAGTGCAGTATGGGACTCGTGGAGCAAATAGAGTGAAGGCAACACGCCTGCGGACCATAGATAATACGCGCACGCATATTGAAATCAATTGTGTGCAGACCCAAATGGGCCCATGGGCCTTAAGTTTGATAAGTCGGCGTTGCAGTTCCGTTTTTTTCTTTTCTTTTTTTAATCGAAAATAAACGGGTGGTTGATAGTGCTGACTTGTGCAGTACTCCCTATCTGAGTGTACTTGTCAGGTTAATTAAAAAAATATATCATTTACCACAAGGCAGCAGTATTTGATTGCATTCCGCTACACAAATGATTAATTCATAACTCGGTGTATATTATGCTGCGGGGAAATGTTTTTCCAGCAGATGACAACATGTTATTCACTCTATGCACTTCTGTTAGTGTGGGAATCTGTAGGAAGAAGAAAAGGTCAGAGTGAGATTGCCTATTTTTGTGGAGGTTGATTGAAGAACAGTAATTTGTCTTTGTGACAGTGGCGGAACTGACTTTTATCAATTGACCATATGATAAAGCAGGGTCCTTGTTTGTTTCATGAAGGTAACTTTATGTTATAGAGAGCGGGAAAACATGTGAGGGTACAAATTCCGTGAGGTGTGATTTTAGTCCTCTCTTGGTTTAACAACTATTTCTAAAGAAATGTTCCAGTCAGCTTTTATCACACATCTCATGACTCCCATTTTTGATTCACTGTCACAAAAGAACACAATGTTTCTTATCCCTCATCACAACTGACAAAGCAAAAATGCATCTCACTGAAACCATCCACTCTTGACTGGCTATGGTTCCCCCGAGAGAGTATTCTCTCCACAACAATGAGCTACTTAGACTGCTAGAGGACACAATGCCTGTGCAAAGAATAAAGATAAAAAGACAAGTTAGATGTGGGGAGGACAGAAGAAGAGGGATGGAGGTTATGAATTTCATAGACTACAGATGCGAGGCATTTTGTGCCCAGAATGAAATGAGAGATTGGTGGAGTATCAAAATGACAGATAAATGTGATCTAAATTCAGTTGTAACCGAGGGTGCCATTCTGCTCATTTATGAATATGCTGAATGACAGACATTGATTGCTGTGTTTATTTGGTGGGCACAGCCGATATTGTGCATAATCAGGACTTAATGAATAATGGCGGGTGCAGTGGTAAAACACTCCTATTTCCACTTGGAGGAGAGACATGGAGAAGTAGGAGTGCAAAAGATGTGCACTTTTATCCAGGGGATTCTCCAACTAGCAATATGTTTTAAATGAAAACACCACCCCATTCAATGAAAAATCTATATATTCTCTTTATCAGTGTCAAGTTAGTGATATTGAAAATCATTCACACAAAAATGTATAGATGAGCGAAGCCATCGTTCGCTGGTCAAGCCTTTTAAGGGATTGTGTTGAGAGCAGGTGTGTGCAGTGGTACAGATGTGTGACTTCCTGAAGGGCCAACAACAAAAAAACATTATAATCGCCACTAAGGTCAAGTTTGAATCAGCAATTTATCATATACCGTTCCAGTAAATATTTAATCACCTTTCCTTCATTTTATCTGCGTGCCCCCTGGTAAAGCGTTTCCACTCCCACATAACCAGTTATCTCCACGGGCCAGTCCCTCGGCATCCTCTCATCTGACCAACAATATTTCATTGGGTCCATTAAACAACTTCAATTACACCAATGACCTTGATAGACTAGAGGTAAAAACCAATCAATAGCAGTCCTTTCGAATTTCTTTTTTTCCCAACCCACACAAGTCACAAAGAGGGAGAATAAAGCTAGCCCTCACTCTGTTTTTTTATTCTCCTTCTTCTTCTTCTTCTTTTTTTTTAGCACAGAGTTTTATCATGCAGCTGACAGGAAATGCCCATAAAATTGAAGATTTTTTTATTTTTATCCCCCTTATCTCTTCGTTGATAATTTGATCCATATATCAAAGCCATTTTAGCCTGCAGTGCTCAGCGTATGGCAGACATGTTGACAGTTGGATGGTTATTGTCAGCTGCGCATTAAGGCGCTTCATTGTTATTGCGTTGCTCAGAGGAACAACCCTCTTAAAAGCAATATCCTCCCAACATGCTGTAATTCTGGGGAAAAAAAAACTATTCATTGGCCATAAATAAAGATATTGGCTTTCTTTTGTAAAGAAAAAAAATGAAGAACTGTTACACAGAGTGCAATCAAAACGTCCCTCTTTAAGTGGGCAGAAATTCTTAATTCCTACTGTAAATTATGCCAACTGATTAACACCACAGAAATGAGGCCAGCTGAATGTAACACTATCGAAACAGACTGCCGCAACCAACTGTCACGTCAGCATCACACATATACCCACTCAACAGGCAGAGGCACTAGTCTGCCAAAGCAGGCTTCAATCTTTCAAAGAAATGAGAAATATGATGAAATGGAGGCAAATGTTCAGTCTCAAACAGGGTTCTGTAGGATGTCTTCCAGAATTATCCTGGCACACTGGAGTTGGTATGGATAACTGAAGTAGTCACAGATGTCTAAGATGAATTTTCACAGAAAAAAACTAAACGATAAGCAAAACTCTGATCCATGTTTGCGGTCAGTAAATGACCATCCAGTGGGAAATGTGGACATACATCTCAGTGTGGCCACCATAAAAATCACTCAAAAAAAAAAAGTAGAAGCAAGGACTGGCTAATCTCTAATTGATCTCTTCAACATAAACAGAGGGCACCAACCGTCATTCTCGCAAACAACTTTCAGGCTTGGGGGGGTTAGGACAAGTAGTGCGTCCCTACGAAAATGCCAGACAGAGAAGTCGCATTTCACCTTATGTTAATATCAGACGCATAAGACAGTAGTGGAGCTTTGCAACTTGAGAATACTTTTTTTTTTTTTTTTTTTTTTTTTTTCATTAACC
>OMPJ01000267.1:0-10451 GCA_900312935.1 Carapus acus
TAGTGATGGGAATTCCGGCTCTTTTTAGAGAACCGGCTCTCGTGGCTCGGCTCAATGAAAAGAGCCGACTCTTTCAGCTCCCAAATGGCTCTTCAGATTTTTTGGTGCGTAAATTAATTTATTACCAACAAAAATGTAAAATTATGCGTAAATTTAGCTGGTTGTGGTTGAGCAGGAGTACTAGCAGATGCTGTAGACACTAAGGCTGCAGGAACAGTTTCAGTTGACACACTGGCACCATCAGTGACATCACTTGCTTGTTTTTTTCCTCTAATTGAACCGCCGGATGGACAGTTCTAATGTGCCTGTGCAAGTTGTTTGTGGAGCCAGCTCTATAAGACATCTTTGCCTTGCAGACCCTATATTCTGCCTTGGAATTATCAATAACATTAAAGTGAGTCCAAATTTTGCTCCTTTTCCTATCATCGCTCATCTTATTACCTTTCCTGTCCTTTTGCAGCGTTGTGGGACCTGCTCTCTTTCGCTCTCTTTCTGGGGGAGCGAAGTGGCTCACAATTAGGAGCCGGCTCCCGTCCAATCAGGAGCCGGCTCCCGTCGTTCATGTCAACGAGCCGGCTCTCGGGGCCGTTTCGTTCGCGACCGACACATCACTACTGCTCTCCGCTGTTAGCTGATAGCAGCTAGGCGCCCCGGCGGAGCTCCAGACGCTGCTTCGCGGAGCTCCGAATGACGCCCTCGCCTCCATGCATCCCCTCCGGCCGCGATGGCAGCTACAGCCACGGTCTGAACTCTAGATATTAGCCATGTAGCTAACCGCTTAGAAGCGCACCCGTAGTGAATGTCGCCGTGATTAGTGTATTCATCCTCCGTTAGCTCGTCAGATCCTCCCAATAGCCAGTAGACTCTGTTAAGGACCGACCACGGCAGCTAGCCCGTTTTGTCGCTACCGCAGGAGGATGCTGAAGCTGTTCGGTGCGCTGGTTCTCCTCGGACTGGTTCTGGCGTGCATCACATCGTGGGTGCTCGATAGTTATGACACCTCCTGGCATCCCAAACGCAGCGTCAAAAACGCCGGTGATGGAGAAGAGGCAACGGCACCGTTTCCCGGCGGGGTTATGGACAACATATTCTGGTTCATCCAGGTGAGGGCTGCCTCTGATTTAGTTGTCAGTCAGCGGTCAGCTCGAACGCGGCTTCTCTCGCAGGATTTGTGGTAGTTGAAGATGTTAATAGTGCAGATTTACCCTCTGAACTCTCTGAATGCTTGTCATGAAAAGGGTCAGTGACCACGGAGCTGTGTCATTATTGTGTAAAAAGGTGGCTCAGCAGCTCTCTAAGTCCGTTGTGGTGCGACTTTGCCCTCTGTTGTGTTTCGTAACTGTGCAGACCAGGCTGTACATGCGCACACACACAGCCGTCTCTCTTATCACCTGTTCACCGCAACCGTCTGTATTAACGGCTCTTGAAGTGATGCCGGTGTCTGTTTTGTTTATGTGTGTGACTGAAGGTGTCTGACATTCACATCAGCCGATTTCACGACCCTAAACGCATTCCTGACTTTGAAAAGTTCTGCCGAGAGACAACTACAGTGATCCAACCTGCTCTAGTGCTCGCAACAGGTAACACACCCCTACGTCTGACCCTGTGGATCAGGAATCGGGAATCTTTTATTGTCATTACAGCAATTGAATTGAGTAATGAAGCTAAGGTGCTCCATTCCGGTGTAAGAAGTTAGGAGAGAAAGAAGAAGAAGAGAGTTTCTATATACAGAAAAAACTCTCTTCTTCTTCCTTCTTTCTTTAAGTTAGTGACTCTGTACAAAGTTCAAGCGCAAGAGGGTTTCACTCACACATGTGCCACCAAAATAATAGCTTTAATGACAACAATTACTATTATGATTGTAGTAACCACAAACAACCGTGTTGTGAACACAAAGTCTCATCATATCTTGAATTGTCAAACAGGCGGTGCCACAGAACTCAGGCTAAATGTTTGTATACAATGTGTATCTTTGTGTGTTTGTGATTGTGGGTTCATCTACCCATTTCCTCGTACCGTAGGCGATCTAACTGATGCCAAAACAGAGAGCAAGGTGGGATCACTACAGCATGAGGTGGAGTGGCAGGCCTACCACAACGTCCTAAAGAGGTCACGTGTGATGGAGCGTACCAAGTGGATAGACATACGAGGAAATCATGGTAAACATTGGCTTGCTTTGGTTATTAAACATTTCCCAGATTGGTGGCAGACACAGACTGAGCGTAGTATCAGTGCGGTGGAGACGCCATTTACTGTGGTGCATAGGGAGAGGGCAGGAAGTGCTCATCCTCCTCCACTTCACTGCTCCTCCCCATCTTATTGGATTACAAGCTATTTAACGTGAAACAAGATATCCTCTCTATGTATCTGTCAAAGTAATATACCGCGACACAAGTCGACCATTATCGATCAGCTGCCTTTGTGCTTATCGTCACTCCAGCAGACTTTGATCGACATTGTTCTGCGGGAAATAATGTAAATCTGACATGTTGTCTTTGGCATCTCTCATTAAAGTATTGCTCTGTCATGTCCCCCACCTCTCCCCTTAAGACGCCTTCAACATCATGTCATTGGACAGCGTCAATAACTATTACAGGTTAGTAAACTGCCATTCATGGTACACAGTGTCCTTTGCCCCAGATGGACCTCTCACATCTAGTGGACCCCGTTAGAGTCACGGCAGGGAGCTTAAGTGTGAAGGCGATCAAAGCGAAGTGAGTTGAATGTCTGTGTAACGAGAGCGCTTGCAGACCTATTTATTGATGTTTATCTGAGCTATCCGTACAATTTGTGAGCCAAAAATAGAAGCACTTCTTTTGCACGGACAGTTTGCCTCCACTGCTCTCTGACACAAATGAGGATTCATGATTCATCGCTACGACTGCTGCGGGTGTTGTTATTGTTAGTGCCAGTTTCATTTAATGTCGCCTTCACACTCGGCTGCCATTATGCCTGTCCTCCATAACAGATCCTACGTTCATGTTTTTCTGTTATTGATTTTAAAATGGTTTATGTCAGGCTAAGGGCCAATTAAAATCATAGCATCTAGCCACGTCTCAGACTGCAGTGTCTTTTGCTTCCACCCCTCCTTTGTCTCCAGGAAGTATTCAGCTAATCAGAGGGTGGGCTCGTTCCACTACGTCCACAAAACACCCTTTGGCAATTACTCCTTCATCTGTGCGGACGCCACGTTGACACCAGGACCCAAGAGACCGTACAACTTCTTCGGTATACTGAACCAGGTAGGAGGATCGATTCAATCACACACTTTGATTCATAGATCCATTATGTTGTTGTAGCCCTGGATGAACTCTAACTCTAACTCCTGCATGTATCCAAGGGACTGCGCAGTCAGGAGAAAATGTGTGTGATACTTAGGATTGTGAGTTTGAATGCTGCCCTCCCTGTGCGTCGTAGACACAAATGGAAATGTTGGACACATTCAGAGCCGAGAGTCTGAGGAGCAACCAGTCTGTCTGGTTTGGCCACTACACCACCTCCACCATCGTTTCTCCCTCACCAGGTGTACGCGACATCATGAAGTAAGAAGAGACACACAAGTGCCGGAAGTACACACCCACACCAGCCATTCAGAATTTTTTTTTTTTTGTATGCTTGTCTACATTTGGTGTGAGTTTATTGACACAGATGTCTTGGTCCCCACTCAGATCTGCAGTTGCCTATCTTTGTGGCCACCTGCACACCCTGGGTGGGCTGATGCCCGTCCTGCACAGCCGACACCCTCAAGGCACCCTGGAGCTGGAGCTAGGAGACTGGATGGACAACCGCAGGTGAGACGCCAGCAAAAGAAAATGACTCCTTTCCACCTCCTTCTCTGTCTCTGTCCTCATTCTTTCTGTTTCTTGGCTCTCTCTCTCCGTCTCTCTCCAGGTACCGGGTCCTGGCCTTTGACCATGACCTGCTGAGCTTCTCCGATCTGATTTTCGAGAAGTGGCCCGCCGTGCTCATCACCAACCCCAAGGACGCACAGTACCTCCACCCTGGGGTGGAGCCTTTGGGTCGGATACGTAAATCTACGCATATCAGGTCCGTGTGTGCCGTACACATGTCCTTTCACACATTTGTTACTCAGGATATTCACCACTGTTGTCACACTAAAGCTCCCCTCACGGTTTTGAACAGGATCCTGGCCTTCTCCGAGGCTTCAATCGTCTCGGTTCACGTCAGCATAGACGGTGAACCTTTTGGCAAGTGCCACTCTGTCGCAGGCCCGCTGTACGCTGTGCCCTGGGACCCGTCTCTTTACATGACGGGACTGCACACCATCACGGTGACTGTGGAGGTTGGTGCATCGCTCCTTCGTCCTTAGTAATTAGCCTGACGATTGAGCTGTCTTGTCTTGTGTAAACATCCCCGAGGAATTGGTTTCGTTGCCTTGGAAAATGAATGCCTGATTGCCTGATGCAAATGTATGTTGCATCATGCCCTCCTCCTTCCATCCTTGCGTCAGGACTCGGCAGGCCGGTCCACAGTGCGTGAGCAGCACTTCACCTTAGAGGACGGGCTGACCCCCAGCTTCGGCTTCGTGCAGTCCTTCATCCTCCTCTCGGACCACTACATCCTGGCCCGAGTGGCGTTCATATTCATGATGCTGCTGAACGTGGGCGTGCTGCTCGCGTTCAGGTTCATGCGCGTTCCCTCGGGGAGAGGTGAGCTCTCCGTGCTCCACATCTCACAGCTGGTGGATCATTTGCCACACATGCGGTTTATTTACTGAGCTCAAGCCGTCAAACCTCTTCTGCTCTGTCTCTGCAGCATCAACCGGACTCTCCTCACAAGTGTGCATGTCGCTGCACCTGGTCAGTAAAATGGACGCCTTTTACTACTCCCTGCTGATGTTCAACCTGGCTACCGCCTTAGGTGTGTAAGATAAGCCACATTTATTCCCGTCCTACCAATGTCGTGCACGCTGAATGAGAGATGTTGGCGAGAGAGGTGATCTCCGCGCTTTATTGTCCTCAGGCCCGTGGTTTATAGGCGAGCTGATAGACGGCCATAGCGGCGCCTGCTTTGCCTTCGGCGTGGTCATTGACGGACACTTCCTGGAAGGCAGTCTCACCTATGTTGTCGGAGTCGTTCAAGTAAGAAAATGCTCATTCGGTGTCGATCTTTATGGCACCATCACACACATTATGTTGTTGTGTGTCAATACATCCAACAGGCTGCACGTTGTGATAATTGCGGAGTAGAAACATCCCAAGTGGTGTTGAGCACTTTCTGAAATGCTCCCTCTCTTCCTCAATTCCAGCTTCTGTTCTTCAACATCCCCCTGACCTGTTACCTCTGCTGGAGCGTTCACCAGCGTTGCCGTGGCAACACTTTCCGATCGCATTTACTGCGGCCTGGCTGCCGCTGGCGGACCCTAGTGCTGCACCTCCTCATGCTGCTGCTGCTCACCTGGCAGGCCCAGTCATGCTACTTCCTCCTGGAGACGTATGGCCCCATGGCCTTTTTCCTGTCTCCGGTACGCAGCTGGGCGCTGGGGCTCGGTCTGCTATTGGTCCACCGTGCTTGGACAGGCCCCGCCCCTTTTGTTCTCACCAACAGCAAAAGCAGTTCCCCCTCTTGACAGTAATTGCACTGTTCTACCACGATCTTCTCAAGCCTGACTCAGATGTTTTTCCACCATGTCTGCCCACTCAGCCAGCCTGGAAAATCTTTCCCCCCCTCTTCACTCAGCAGCTCCATCCGTTTCCTCACCTTCTGCCAACCTCCCCCACTCAACTTGCTCAGTGTCTCTCAATCAAGAGCCACTTTACAATGCATCACTCACTGTCCAATTTTGAGGGAGTATTGTTTACTTAATATGCATGTTATTGTACAGCACCAGTGAGCACATTTCCGGCCATATTTACACAATTATGTACAGTGTAAAAAAAAACAAGTGACATATTTCAGCTGTGTGAGAATTGGGCAGGGTTTGCAGCAGTTGGCAGTTAAAAAAAAAAAAAAAATGATTCTGCTGGTTCAGGCTGACTCAGTGGCTCTGGCACTTTTTGGGAGTGTTTCTTTGGCCAAATACCACTCCACCACTGCCAAAGGATAAAAAAGAAAGATCCCACACCGTGACAAACCTTGGCCAACAAAAAATGAAAAAGCAACACCATTCATTCACTAATGGAGGATGGTTGTGCCAAAATGACCCTCTTACTTTTTCTCACACAAGCATCTCAGCGTGTGTACACAGACGTGCACACAAACAAACAATGGACCCCCTCGCTTACCACATGGATACATTAAGGGATACGCCACTGACACAACAATGCAACCTTAGACGATCATGTTCCCTATTCCAGTTTCAAGGAAAATGAATTGTGCTTCACACTCAAGTACTGTAGCTGAGCGTGTTTTCCAAACAAATTCTTTTTGCACATAACCTGCCACTTAGCACTGCTGTTGATATTCACACCAGACAAGTCGTATCGCAGTCGAAATGCAGAGAGGTCGGCCTGGACTTTCGCACCCCTGCCAACGTGACTGGGGAGAGCAGCGGTTTGTTTCTCAGGAATGCTAGCACTTGGACAACAGGCTGGTCCCCGAAGTGTTTGAGGAACTCTTTTTGTATTTCCTGCCGTAGTTCAGAACTCAAAACTATGTGAAACAATCAAAAAGACGTGTTGCGGCTTTCATTTGTGTGTTTATAACTGTGGTGAAATGAAGACGATTCAGTGATATGCTCTTTATTTTATTTATTCTCATTGTATTTTGTGAGCTCTTGATGAAGATTCCCGTGAAGGATATAAACTGTATGCCATTCCCTGCCCTTGTTTCTGACAAGGAGTGAGTGTGTGTGTGTGTGTGTGTGTGTGTGTCCGCGACTTGTGTAGGGTGTGTATGTGCGTGTATGGCTGTATGCTTTGGAGGACCTGTTTGTCCTGAGTTTAAATGTGAAATTTCTGCTAGTATTCTAGCTTTGTTGGTTTGATGTGGATACGTAGGGATGCAGATTGAAAAATCGCCAATGATTTATCAAACTTTGATCCAGGCACTTCTGCGAGATCCAGTGATATCACTGCTGCAAAACACAGTGCCGCAGAAATTATTTTTATTCTCACTTGGTCCATTATTTTGGCTTGTTTTATCTGTTTGATTTTGCCCACTCTTGCGTCTCATGTGTTGGTGCATTCGTGCGAGGTCATGATCCAATAAGCAACTAAAGCATCACTTGTCATCATTTCCAATTTCTGTAGCTAGCGATTTTTAATCCACTAGGGGGCGCTATTGAACAGACCAATTACTACATGGTGATTGCTCCATTTGTGCTGGATGGGTCTTGTGTCACCAACATTATGCATGGGATTCTTGTTTTGCACACACACTCACACATTCTTATTGATGAATGGAATGATGATTGACCATCAGTGAAAATTACTCTCGCAGTGGAAGTAAATCATGAATTAGGCTGTAATGGTTCTGTACTGTATATTAATTGTTTGCTGATGAGAAAATTGTGTGTTTGCACTGTTGCCAACATTTTAACCATTGCCCTGCATCATTAGCCCTCATTTTAATCCTTAAATCAATGAAAATAGAGTCATTTAGCATGCAGTCAATGATTTTACACCTGCCACTTATTTTCTTGTCACGACTGAGATGAGAGCGAATCAGTTTTGTTTTATAAATGGTTTATGGTGCTGTGGAATAAAATGTTCATTGCAATAGAGCAGGCCTGCAACACATCATTTGTGCAGCAACAACGACCACTTGGTGAACCATCAGGGGTGATTTTATGGTATCGCCGGTCATATACACTCTTGCAAAATTTCAGAGAACATCATATGGCTCTTATATGCTGTATGGAACTTCATTTGAAAAATCATTTACAAGTGGAGAAAAACTCATATTTGCTAAAACTCTAAATGTGTTGACAATATTGAGAGAGAGTTCATGTTCTCAGTAAGACCACTTTGAGTAGAGGCCATCAAATATCTTCACTAAGATATTTTTATAATTTGCTTTCCCACGTTTCCGCCTTTCATCATGGAGCAAAATGCCACTGTAAGAAAACAGAAAAAGTCTTGCAGTAAGTACACGCTCAAACGACAGACGCACTACATAAGCACCACTGGGTTACACATACATACCTCCCATATTTTCAATACCGTTCACCACAGTCTCCAGGACCTGTAAAAGAGAGACTGTTCACTCTACCAGACGCAGCAAGATTGCCAATTCAATCACGCCACCATTTCCATTTTTACCTTGATCTCTCCAGATTTGACCCACTGGCTGAGCTGAAGCAGCGCTGTCTCCATTTGGTCCATGTAGTTTAGCACGGTGAATCGCTCGCGGGTGATGTTCTTGCGTGTCAGATTCTCCTTTGTCTCTTCACTCAGGGGTGGAGGGTACGGAACATCCTTGTTGTACTGGGAGATTTGCCCGCACAGGATCACATGGCTGCCATTGTTCATCTAAGGATTGTAAATGGTGGTATTACAAATCTGATGGGACGATGAAAAGAAAATCAAAAACCTGTAGAAATTGTCCATAAGTCGCCCTCCAGTCTTACCTGAGCTATGACAGTGTCACTGATGGCACCGCCTACATTGTCAAAGTAAACATCTATGCCATCAGGGCAGCACTCCCTTAGTCGAGTGGAAACATCCTCCAGGTGGTAGTTGACTGCGGCAGAGAAGCCCAGATCCTCCACCAAAGCTCTGCACTTCTCCTCTGAACCACAGATTCCAACCACCCTCACACAGCCATCCAGCCAACCAATCTGGGACAAAGCATGATTGTTGAAATTTTAGCTGTTTGACATCGAATCTGTATTCACATTAGCACCATGCTAAGTGATGTTATTTATTCATAACTGCTAACAAATAAAACAGATTTTGTGACAAAGTAACCCCAAATCCTAGTCTCATATATTTACCTGTCCAGCTATGGAGCCACAGGCACCAGCTGCTCCACTCACCACCAGCGTCTGATTGGCCCCTTTAGTCACATGACCTTTCTCCCTCATTCCCAGCAGGGCAGTGAGACCAGTGATGCCTACGGCACCAAGTAAGTGTGACAATTGACCATCGACCAACTGAGGATCGACCTGCAGCGATGGTAAAAAATAAAAAATAAAATTGCATTCAGTTATTTATCCTTGGTGAAATCAGCCCTCCATTCTGATAGTTGTTCATTCATTGTGTAATCAGACTTTCTTCGTGATAGTTATTCATCCTTTGTGCAATCAGTCCTCATTTTTGATAGCTATTCATCCTTTGTGTGATCAGTCCTCCTTGCTGTTGGACAAAGTCTGAACCCCAAAGCCCTCACCTTCTGTAAGATGGCCCCCTTCACGATGGTGTGTGTCTGCCAGGGCCAGGTGAATGAGGTGACCACATCTCCCTCAGTAAAGAGCTCACACTGACTGGACTCAACAACACCAACGCCTCCACCATCAACACACTTAGACAGCTGCCACGGCATCAGGTAGTCTGCACCGGTGTCTTCGTTCATACGACATCGCTGTGTGGACCAAAAGAAGAAGACATCAGGAGAGTGGGCGCTGCTGCAAATCTGTTACTGTGATCTGGATCACGCCATTGAACAGCGAGAGTGTTCCTGTCTAGTGTTCTTGTGCAGTGTCGCTTTACCTTTGCCCACAAGAGTGGAAATCAGTGAGCTACAGCAAAGGTCGCACCACTGTTCACCTAAATGATGTCATGTGTGAGCATTCCTGGAGGAGTTTCAGTTGAAGTCAATATCACAAACCATATAAGGGTCAACTGAGAGGTAGAGTGTCCGAACTAGTACATCTCCATCACTCAGCGTGGGCGCCAAATTCGTCTCGTCCAGGCGGAAGTTTTCCGGGACTGGAACCCCATTCGGACCTTGACGTCAAGAAACGCATCAGGGGCATTAGGAGCCCGAGAGCGGTGTTTAGCATACTAAGGCAAGCACAGCGTGGAAACACTAATCGTATTCTCTCGCGCTTGAATGAATATTTATTGCGTATCTTACCAGGTCTTGAGTTCAGAACGACTCTTTGCACTCGCATGCTTGATCAGGTTGATCTGTCCTTGCAACAGAATGGAGCCGTTTGTGCACTAAAAGGTCAAAGTTGATATGAAAATCGTGCAGACTGCAGTGTAGTTGGCACGTGCACTCTATGGTTTTCTGTTCATTACTCAAAGCTGGGGCCGACACGTAGCACAACTTTCTCCAAATACCTCGTTTAGAGCCGATCTTTAGCTTGTCTCTTCGATAGCACAAAGTCAGTATAGATGAGACCAGATACTTCCCTGCTGCAAATATCTTCCCCCTCTGCAAATATTCACCGTATCGGCAAAAAATGCCCGAGTATTTCATCGTTCTCTTTTGCACGTTTGATGATAGTGTGTGCTCAACAAAGGTCATGTAAAACAATTGTAGCAAACGAGCCTTTCAATTTCTTTTTACACTGAAACGGAAGTTGTATGCTTTTTTTTTTGGGG
>OMPJ01000269.1:0-15933 GCA_900312935.1 Carapus acus
GTGGACGAGTTTAAGTATCTTGGGGTCCTGTTCACGGGTGACGGTAGAATAGAACGGGAGATCGACTGACGGATCGCCGCAGCGGCGGCAGTGATGCGGTCGATGTACCGGTCAGTCGTGGTAAAGAAGGAGCTGAGCCGCAAGGCAAAGCTCTCGATTTACCGGTCGATTTACGTTCCTACCCTCACCTATGGTCATGAACTTTGGGTCATGACCGAAAGGACAAGATCTCGGGTACAGGCGGCCGAAATGAGTTTCCTCCGTAGGGTGGCGGGACGCACTCTCCGAGATAGGGTGAGGAGTTCTGCCACCCGTGAGGAGCTCAGAGTAGAGCCGATTCTCCTCCACATCGAGAGGAGCCAGCTGAGGTGGTTCGGGCATCTACACCGGATGCCTCCCGGACGCTTCCCTAAGGAGGTATTCCGGGCATGTCCAACTGGTAAGAGGCCGCGGGGAAGACCCAGGACGCGCTAGAGGGACTTTGTCTCCCAGCTGGCCTGGGAACGCCTCGGGGTCCTCCCAGAGGAGCTAGAGGAGGTGTCTGGGGAGAGGGAAGTCTGGGCCTCCCTTCTGAAACTGCTGCCCCCGCAACCCGGCCCCGGATAAGCGGCAGAAGATGGATGGATGGAAAAAAACATCGACCCTACCTCAGTCAGGTAAACTTGAAGTTTTTTAATAACCTTTTTCTGTCCATGAAAGATAGACAATCAGAGAACAACCCACAAGGAACAGATGATGAAATTCCATCTTAAAAATAGACAAAATAAAGTGAAAGGGGGCATTCCAATCTTGCAGCGCCAGGTGGTTAAGAAAAAACAAAAAAAACAAAAAGAGCAAAGTTAGAGGCGATACAGAGACCAGGGTGGCTTTTCTCTCAGCACCTCTGTGCAGACTAGTTGGATTTTTCTATTTTCAAACCCTCACTTCCACAATGCACACACCAGCCCACGCAGGAGGAAAGTACAAAGTATATAAGCATGGGATAAAATTACCTTTGTACAAAAATAGATTTTTTTCAAACCGTTTCCTTTACATTTTACCATCTATGCTACAGAGAAAGCAGTGATTGTGAGAAGCTCAGCTTTTCCTGATTACATGTTTAAAACATACAATAGCCAGGCAACATATACATTTTGGAAGGGTGGAAGTCCTTTTTTTCCCTTTTTGATAATTTTTGAGGTCTCATGAAACAGCTGTGTGCTGGTTCTGAGTTGATTTCTGCTGGTTGAATGAATTTCCAAGCTGAGCACGAACACCTCCAGCAACCATTGTGACAATAACAGCGTCAAACTGAGTAGCTGTGGAACAGTTTGGTCTGAATGAATCATCTCCCTCTTTTATTACCTGAAATACTCGTGAAACAGACTTGTAGATATACATTTATAAATATATACACATGTACATATAAACAAAATATAGCTTTATGTTATAAAGCATTCCATCTGGGTGATCTGCTCTTTTTCTCCCCTTCGGTCTCTCATTTTCCAAACAGAGCCTCCTCTCTATGGCTTAAATTACCCAGGGCCGCCTATCACAGTAAATCAACAACAAAACAATTAAGACAAATTGTCACACTCAAGTGAACGGGGGCAGATTGATACGAAGTTTGGGCGTCTTTTCAAATCACTGATGTCATCATGAAAACAGACTCAATAGCAGCAACACTCTCCGAATACAGAACTTGTTAAATCTACTGTGTGCAATCGTCTAGAAAATCTTTTCAACAGTGAAATTCTGGCAATAAAACGTCCCTTTGCCATAAAGCTGAAAATCTGCTTGGAAAAAGTTTTTTTTTCTTTTCTTCTTTGAGTTCTTTCATAGACTACAAACACTGTAAACTGAGCTCAAAGCTGGCAGTCAACACTGACACCTGGATGGTCTTGAGTAAATTGAGGTCTAGTAAAAGCCAATACCTCACAATGGAATTATTGCTAATTTTTCAGTCTTTCACCAGCACAAACACTGAGATTTCCATTTGATCAAACTGAGAATTGACGCGGATGAGAACGTGGTGGAGAAGTGCTGTCTTTTTGTCTGATTAAATACTTGTACAAAATTCAAGTGATGTGGCAGTGCCACTCTTCCCCCAGGGGGCAGTCACGGCTCTCCCACGGTCCATGCGTCTCTCCCCGTCTGATCCAAACACCTCTGATGAAAAGCCTACATTGCGGTTGACACTGACTAGAAACACAGTGTCACATTGTTTCTCTCTTGGTGCCAGTCTACACATCAGACTACTTTGGGGACAGAAATGGGTGTGGCCATATGTTTTTTATCAAATATTCTTCAACTGCAATATTTGAAAGATAGAGCTGACTTTTTAACTTTCTTAAACTTCAAACCTGAGGAGGCATAAATTGAGCCAGCGACCTTCAGCTCTCTGCTGAGTAAAGCCGACAAGCTGAAACCACATGAATGTTGAATGCTTATTTTTTTCCCCTAAGGTGCACAATGTTAGCTTGGCTTGGGAGATTGCTGTTTACTTGTGCACCACTTAATAACCTAAAACTACTCGGTTGGATTCCACGTAAAAGCTTTTGATAGAATCAAGGCAAGTGATTCAGCTGGTTGACATCAAGATTAGTGAGAAGAAAATGTCAAATCAACATAATAAAGAAAAACTGAGAGTCTCTTGGTGTGTAGTTTGAGGTATTCACCCATAACACATCAGCCACTGCTGTGGTTCTTCTAAAGGTCACATCAGTTAAAACAAAAATGTATTGTCTTGACCATCTTTGGATGATGCAAAGTTTTGCAGCAGCTGTAGCATGTGGAGACAGAGGAATCAAAAATCAAAAAAATGAAAATGGGCATGCTGATGTGTTCTGACATTAAAGAGACGTACAGGGGGTCCCCGACTTACGTCGCAGTTCCATTCCTATCACGCAATGGACATCGAATTTTGACAGAAGTTAGAACTGTTTGAAGTTAAATCAAGTATACGGCCAATTCCAGTTGCACTCTCACCTCTTTGTGAACGCTTCATGATGTCCACTTTAGTTATTTCATATTAATTTGCAGCTAACTTATCTTTTTATTATCAATTATGTATCATTTACTTCTTTACAGTCATGTCACCAGTTTAATCTTGATATCTTTTACACCGACACCAGCTATGTGACCAAAAGACGACGTAGGTCAGGGACAACGTAACCTGGGGACTTCCTGTATTTTAATATTTCACTCGGACTAGAATGACACTTGGCTTGTCCAGAGAAGTGCGCAGTGAGCATGGCAAACCCCATTAAGAAAGACAAGGCTAAACTTAAGGGCCTAACAAGAGTCTTCGTCAGGGGTGGATCACATTCTGTGAGATAACCAAATCCCACATCGACCATGATTAAGTGCCATGTAACAAACAAGTCAACAAAGAGTGGCTACGCAACAGTGACAAGCACGTTTGTCACGCAATGCGTACGGACAAGTCTCTGGGACTGGGTGTGTGATGGATGGAGACAGAGGCAATTGTGCATCTCTTTCCAAAAACAAAAAAAAATACCATCAATACTGTATGTGGTTGTAATTTACTGTACAAGTAGGTCGATTCAAAGTTGTTCTTAAGATAGAATCCCCTGTGCCAAAGCGAGGCTTTGCTGAGTGTGGAGGTGTGGATGGCGTGCTGGAAATTCAAAGAAAAAGATGAGCGAGGGAAGGATGCCAGGGACTAGGAGGGCCAGCGGAACATCGCCGTTCATAGCTTAAAGGTGTGGTGAAGCTGAGATAGCGACTGATGTCCACGAAGAGCTGCATTGGATTGTCCACATTGAGCTGTTCCAGCCTGCATCGATTGGCCAGGTAAGCAAAGGGCTTAAAAGTGGACGAGTGCCTCGTCCTCCACAATATTCCACAGTGCTGCCATAGTAAGACATGGTTTGATTGGTTTTAACTGGGCAGAGACCTGAGTTGAGCTCTTGAAGCATCCCTCAGAGACAGCCGTTGCAGGATTCTGATGAGTTCTGGTAGAGCAAACACACCCACCCGGACCCCTGACCCCCCTCACTGACCCCCTTCACTGTCCAATCTGTCCCTTACACAAGTCCTTAAAAAGAGTGCTCGGCTCCAGGTCCCCAGGCTGCTCCAGTCTGAGTCCATTGTCCCCATTGAGGCGCGGCGTGTGACACCGCTGCCATGTTGAATACTTGCAAGCGTACCTTTGAGTTACACCTGATCGTCTCCGCTTGAGTTGTCAAGGTTAAGAAAAGCACAGATGAAAACAAATGGCTCAATACGTTTTGTTTGTCCTGTTTTCGTTTCAGTCCGCTCGTTGTGCCTGAAAAATTTTCATATATATACTGTGTACTTCTTATTTATAGATTTTTACAAGGTATAAAACAGACCCATCTACATGACCAAATATTTCTCCTGAAACATGTCGCTGAGGATCTGAGGCAGGGGGGACAGGCGGGGAGTTGTGCCTGGCGGCCCTGCGCCCGTCCCCTCTCTGTCAAAAACCGTCACATGATCTGTCACAAGTAGATGAGGGGATTTACACCGACCCCGCTCCCTGCAAAGGTGGGATAAGAGTTGGGAGGAGGGGAGGAGGAGGCGGGCAGGGATGGAGGGAGAGGAGCTCCATTCTTATGTCATTTGATGAGGGGCCTCTAGCATCTCCATGAGGAAAGTGTCAATGGGTGTGTCGCCGATCAGCTTGAAGAAAAATAAATGCTCCAGGCATTTGAGGCCGATGGAGCGCAGTGCTGGTAACCGCAGCAGCAGCTTGGCAAACCTAAAGGCATATAATGAAAATTACATTATAATTTCAATGATATAATTTCAATATATATCAACCTTCAATCCAAATGAATAATGATGCAGATATTCATACATGTCAATTTTAAAAAATCTGTTTTATGAACAATGACAGTATGAATTTTACATGAAAATTATCACCATCATCATAATATTTTGATTTAACATCTTCAGGAAAATTGAGACGACCAAAATGCTTCTGAGAATCTCAAAACAATTCCATGGATTCCTGTGGGTGGTGCTGCCTTCGTACCTGCCGGGCTGCTCAGGGTACTTATGTTTGCAGTAGGCCTCTAACGAAGCGTAGACCTTCTCCCTCAGCGCCTCCACTTCAGCTGGGTTCGAAAGGCCTTTAGAGTCTATGTAGGACGCAGAGAGACACAGCACAGACAGTGTGGGACACAGAGAGGGACTGGACAACTGGACTAACAAATTCATTGTTGGTAGCATTTGTTTTGCATTGATTGTATTGGTCTGTCTTAAGTGCTATAGCTAATCCAAGTCTAACTGAAGCGGGCGCAAACCATGTGGAAAAACATCGTCAAAGGCTTGTGTGTGTGTGTGTGTATCACTGCCTTTCAGTATCCAGTGAGCTCCTCTGTTCAGTGCGTCGCTAAGGAAAACTTAATTGGTAGCTGCTGGGACATTCATCTTTAACCTCGTTGGCCTCTTCTCTTCGCGTCAGCTCCATTAAAAGCTGATTTCCTTATTAAAACGATTTTACAGGTTCATTCCAGCACAACCCCAAACAAACTCTGATGGGTAGTGTGAGACGATGTGGGATGCAAGGACGAGCCATCACATGCTCTACCCAGACCAAAACCTGTGGGGCCTGCGTGAGGTCTCTAGTGGTGTGAAGTGATTTCAATGTCCTCCATACCTGGGTTGAAGAGGACGATTGCTCGAAGGCACCCCAGTTCTGTCTTGTCCATCTGCATGTCCCTCATCTTGGACACCAGCTCCGTCAGGACTCTGTGCAGCAGGAGAGAGACAAAAAGTCAAATATGTGGTTGATGCAGCGTCACAGCAACTTCTTAGCTGTGCCAGGCGACTAGCTGTGCCAGACACCTAGTTCTCCCAGGTCCAGGCTGGAAGAACCAACATTTTTCACTTGGCCATAAAAGCCGCTGGGTGAGCAACAACCACCTGTAATCGCACGCCAGCGTTCCATCTTGTCTGTGTGTGTGAAGTCACCAGTCAGAAGTGCGTGTACTCACTTGAACTCCTCACCCTTTGTTGACACCCCCTCACTCTCCCTCCCTCCGCTTATTTTTCTTCTCTAGCAGTTTCTTCTTCCTTTCTCCAATAGTAAAGTCAACTATAGCTCTTTTCGTTTGCACAGGATGACGGCGGTTTAAAAAAAGGGCGATTGCAAAGTGGTCAAGTTAATCGACATCTTTCCTTTGATGAGATTGGAGAACAGACACAGTTACTCTCTCATCACGTCTCACGGCTCACTGTAAGACATCTTGCAGTTGCAGACGTTTGACACTGTGAGCTGATTTAGCGCGGACGCTCAGACCAGAGGCGCGCCGCCGTACGGGGAGAGAGCAGTAGCGAAAGCGGACGAAACCTGTCGGTCAGAGTGTCGGTGCAGAGCCAGCTAATACATATTTGATGAGCAGCAGAGTGGATCGATGGCTCCTTTGCCGCTCTGGCTCTCCTGTCAGATCTGAAATCAAACATCACTGAGCCGTCTTCACCAGCAGATGGTCTTGTTCCCTGCAAACTATAGCTACAATTTTGGGAGCTATGTTGTCAAATAATATCCAGGTCAAAATCAGGCTGATATTGAGGATTGAGGATTGTGATTTATTAAGTGAAATGTAAATGCCTCCATCACTCCAACAGCCCGATCTTGGAAGCAAACTTCCACGTCAGAGAGTATTTTGAAATATTTCAAAAGCTATTTAGTCTGATTGCTTTAAGTGGAGTGCAGTCAGATGGCAAAAACTCTTTGAAGCCCTTGTTGATATTCCATTCTAAGATTTCTGGGTAATAAATTCAGCTCTTCTGGCAACCAGATGTTTAATATCTACATTTTACAAAAGTCACATAGCTGAGGATTTGCCGGGACAGGCACCTGTCAAAGATGGCTCCTACTCCGGCGCTGTGGGCACTGTTACGGTGGACGTGTAGCCCGGTCGCCAGCAGGATTCCATCTTTCACGGCAATGGAGCGGTGTGAGAAGGACGCAATGAGGAGCTCATTCCAACCTAACGCAGAGTGGAGCGGGAGAGGGGGTGGAAGAGGGAGAGAGCGAGAGAGCGAGAGAGAGAGAGAGAGGAACATAAGGGAAGGATTGAGGTAAATCCCTCATCTGGAAAGTTCACACGGCATGGGAACAAAATCAAAGTGACATGAAAAAGGAGGGGCTAGCACTCTGATGAAGCAGTTAAGCGTCACTCACAGGCAGCAGGTTATTATCCCGATATCTGAATCATGCTTTCTGTGGAGACAAGCGTGTAAACGGGATGAAGTGTGCCTGCCACCACGATGAAGACGACAGCCTTGATGAGGTGAGGTGGGTATGCGGGCGTGTGTGTGAGGGGGTTTGGGTCCTCGGGCCAAGACGCTGGGCGCTGCTTTTTGAGTGACAGGGCTCCTTTAACTGTTCTGCCTGGCAACACTGGCCTCCTCCCCAGAGTTGAGTTGAGTATGAGGAGAGCCTGGAAGCTTCTATCTGCACTACAGCAGAACTAAAGTGGTTATTTATAGAAAACCTGAGAGCTCCAAGGAGAGGATTGCACCATAATAACGCCTTTCTCCCCCTCACTCCTCGTAATCTATCCATCATTGTGTGTGCCATGGATAAGAAGTGACGGAGGGGAGCTGGTAAGATTGGGTAACAGTGACTGACTAACATTGTGATTTGGGATAGTGGGCAGCCGCATTGCTGCGAGGATGCAAAACACCACCCAGAGCACGACGTTGACTGTAGCACAGTTTTATTGCTGTTAGCATGGTTCTATGTGTGCGATTGTTTGTGTATGTGTGATCGCACAGTTACTCGTGATGAGATACACTTCCTCTAAAAAGCAGTAAGAGTGAACTTACCAAAACATTCCGCACTCTATTGCGCACCAGAATATAAACTGCGACTGCTAAATTTGAAAATAAAATAAACTTTGTACATACAGTATTTAAGCCTCACCTGACCTCACGCAGGTTTTCATGTTGTAACATGAGATATTTACACAGCAAGACGGTACACAGAAGATTTTGATAAATGTAGTTTTAATTTTAGACATTCTTTTTTTCAAACTGTGTCTTGGCAGTATGGCATCAACAAAACACCAAAAAACAGTAATATGCTTGGTCAGAAAATCTTTGTTGTCTTTTTACATTGACAAAATTCTTCCCGCTGCCATCTCCACCATCTCACCAATGATTCACTGATGCCAAGCTTGATGCCAAGTCCCTCTGTTTAGCTTTTTCACCTTAAAAGCTATGTATTTCTTCATTTGTTGCTCCTCATGGGTGTATGCATGATGCGCAAATGATATTTCAAGATCCAAATCAAAACAAACCTCAGTGTCCTCCTCAGAGAATCAACTCTCACCAAATATCTGTTTGACCTCTGCAAATCCCGCTACACTGCCCCCCACTGGCCTTAAGGCAGTATAATTATAAATAAGCCGCACCGCTGTTAGAGTTGCAGCTTGTAGTCGGAGCTTAATCAGTAGTTCAGCACCGACTGTGAGTACTTCCTCAGTGCAGCGGTGACTGCAGCACTTCTCCTCTGTCACTTTGTTTTGGCCCTCTCCTTCCATCAATTCTGTCTTGACCTCCTCCTCTCCCTCTATCTTCACTCATTTCCTTTGTCAGCATCAACGTGCTCTTCGTTATTTGCTGTCAGATACTGACTCTTCCTTTTATAGATTTTAGTCGAGAGCTTTGCGGTGTTCTGACCCACCTGCTCGTAGGAGGATGACCTGGTCGTCCAACGGCAGCTCGGAGAAATGGGGTATCCTCTTTGCCCACTCCACCAGCGTGAAGAGCTGCTTGTCGGCTGCCTGGCAAATGTTGGTCACTGGGTCATTAGGCTGCAGGGAGGACAACACACACACACACATAAATTAACACGTAGGGTCTTTTAAAGGGGTGGGGCCAAGTTGGGATATTCGCTTTACTCAAAACTTTATGTCATAGAGAGCTGCCAAACTAGCGTAAAAAATAAAAAACAAAAACAAAAAAACCCACACACGTCTCTGCCCAGAAGGCACAGTCAGTACTATCCTCCGAGGGGATGTAAGGAGGAGGATAAAGCAAACAGTGATTCTGCCAACGCTCGTGCAGGGAATAGCCGCTGCGGGAAAAGTCACTTTCACCATGCAGGTGTGGTCTCGAGGACCCTTGACCTTGACACAAATCAGCCTTCAGGACAGCTTTCACAGCAGTGAGGGAGGTGTCACCATGCTGACGCTCAGCAGCTGCGGCTGGGACTTAGGCAAGTGCGTTCTGTGCAAACAACACTACTAAACTAATATCAATTTGATAATGCCAAGAGAAGGACACCGATCTGTCTGTATTGAGGAGGTAGAATTCAGAAATCGAAGTCTTTTATGTTGTGAGGTTTACATGACTGGAAAATCTGACAAAAGATATATTTGGCAGCCATCAGACAAGGAAGAGTCTGGCGGGTCAAGGGATGAATGTGAGACGACTGTTTCTGCTGAGAAGGGGACGATGGACAAAACACAATTGCAACACCAGAAATATTTGGTTTGGAGTGTTGAAAAATCACCAGCGACAGCATTGTGTGTAATCTGCTTCCATTCTTCCCTCATGTTTGCAGAGCTAAAGGCAAACTCCCAAAGTGCCTGAAACATTTAAATTTTTTAAAGGAATCTGGCAGCAGACTATGCCTGCATTGTATAAAATTTTGATATTTCATCTCATCTTCTCAAAAGCTGATGGCATGGAAACGTGCACATCTCGAACACGTCACTGAAAACTAGGTAAAAATTCCGTAGTCATCTCCCTGTGTGAACTGTGCGAAAACAGTCTGCAAACTTCTCTCGGACCTCCTCCCCCAAATCCCACAAATCACTTGGAAGACTGTGGAGGATCCTGCCTTCTACTGCAGCCCTCCAAAAAAGATTAGCCCAAGATGAGAAGGAAAGCGCTGAGTCTCATGACTCTCCCTCCTCACCATTTCAGCCTCTGACCAGTCCTCTCCCAAAAGGCTGAGATCTCAAAAAGTCGACTGAGCACAAGGGCAAGACTGTTGCGAATCAAAATCTGAAAGTTGATTTACTTTCCCTCCTCTTTTCTTCGACGACTCTGTGGCGGGGGAGACAATCTATGAATATTTCATCACCTGATCTCGATGGGAGATGCGAATGATGACATGACTCTTTCTCACTGGCTCCACTTCCACTCCAAGAGGCGCAAACGCACTGCATTAATTTGTTCCAAAGGACAGCCCCAGCAAAAACAAAAGAAAGACAAGAGGAAAGGTCCGCAATAGGACAAGGGAGGACTCCCTCAGTCAGAGTTGCTCCACCTGCCTCAAAAGGATAAATGTTCCAGGGTCTTTGTTATGCACGGCGAGGTTCATGAATGTTGCATGGCGATCTCAGCCGTGTTTACCCTGACCTGCTTTCTGCAGAGACGTCGGCGGAGATGAGCCAGCGTGTTCCCAGGCATCATGTTACTGTACTTACTGTTCAAATCGCAAAGGGAAGACTACGCAGATCCCTCCATAGACTGCTGGCAAACCAGAGCTAACAGACTGTCATCAGGAGATTTGCCCGTTGGGACCTGGAATCTGTTTCTCTCCTGGTCACTCCATCACCACGCACAGAATCTCAGCCCTGACTCCTCTTCCCATTAGAAATTCATTTGGACAGATTTAGTCTTAAAATCAATTATTTAGTTTACCAGAGAGAACACAACAAAAGAACCCAGACAAAACCTTTTGTTTGTGCTCTCCCATGAAATTAGAGTCTGATCCTGTTACACTTAACACGTTCGCATTACCAGACCTTATAGGGGAATTCTGGTTAAGTGGAAATCAATGCTTTGACCCCACCTCCATACAGAGTATAATGCATCTGCATGACGTGGGAACATAAACAGGATGATACAGAACTCTGGTATGTCTATGAAGTGGGTGTGAGCCAGTGTGTTGTGTATGCAGTGTGCAGGTCTGATTGAAGCCAGAGGAAATGGCCCATGATAAAACCTCAGCCTGAGATTTTGAGGGTGCAAATACTCCAGTCTTCCATTGAGGACAAGGGGGCGATTTCTCCCACTGTCCTTTGTTTTTGATACACCTTTGAAACACCTGATCCATCGCAGTATCTGACTGCTGATTACACAAGAGATGGAAAACTCTGCCCCTGAGTGTCCAGACACAATCCATCTATTTGACTCAAGGACAATTTTGGGCATATCCTTAGAAAACTGCCCGTCCCAAACTTTCTGTCTGTGCCTGCACCGCAGTAGTGGTCAATCTGCCCTGCAGCATGTAGAAACCCTGCTTGCAGAGCATGCAATGAATGTTTCATCATTTGCAAAGTTAAGATGAAAGATTTGCCTTTCAATATTTAATTGCTCTGTCCAACCCAGAGGAAGCCATGCGTGTAGACGGCAAAAAACTAACCAGCAAGGATAGCTGGCAACAACATTATCCTGTATAATATAATACATAATATGATAAAATATACGTGTAGCTGTATACTGGTTGACAAAGGAAGACGCACCTAGATACTCAAGAAAGAAAGTGGCGAGGAGCGAGAATGGGGGCAAGATGTTCTCCTCAGAAAAGACTTTCCACGTGATGGACGCTGCTGTTCCACGTATTCTGGGTCACCCCGAGATAACAACGCTTCATTCAGCGCTGCCATTGGGCAGTGGCATTGGCCTTTTCACCGTGTCCAATTGCTGCCGAACCCTGCTGATCTATTACGACACTGAAACCCGCACACAGATACAGACCTTCCCATAGAGTTTGAGAATTGTGACTGAGCAAAAGAATACAAACAAACAGTAATGAATACCAAGTAAAGAGTACCAAATCATACTACATTAAGTATAAATGATGAATAAATACAAAACAAAAGAAATGATTGAGACAATAGAAGAAAAAATAAACAACAGAACAAAAACATTTTTACACACTTTTGCCAGTAATTGCAACACAACAAAAACAAAAATTAGAACACAGCATTCATTGGAAAAAATTTCAGAGTACCTTTAGAGCCAGGCTTCTCACTTTTATAAGAATATGAGTCATTTCAAGAGCAAATATCCCAGTTTTAGGACTGCCGTCTTTGCTTTCGGTCTCTTACATTTAGTTCTATTTCCATCCTGCAAGTTAACAGTTTGGTTGCTGCTGCCGTGTTGCCATGGGGATCAAAAACACACATCCCAGTCATATATTCACATTCTGCGCCATAAATCGAAAGGTACATATTAGCCAGCACACCATGCATCACATCAGTCTAGACATCATAAATATATTAATCAACTACACAACTTATCATATGATCAAACAGCATCGCAGAGGCAGATGACACACTGCTGCTTCAATACACACCTGCGGGGCACAGCACTCCACTGTGGGAGTGTGAGGTGTGTGTGGCTGGGCGTGCTCGTGCTGGGTGGTGTACTGATTCAGTTAATGCAGGTGCAGCACATGTTATTGTGAGCAACCCCCAGGCCTCCCTGGGCCCGCATTGCAACCACAGAGCTCCCACCTGCTGATGTGCAGCCATTAATCAGAGCTGTTGTCTTCTGCTTTACAAGTGTCTCAAACATCATCTTCATGTCAGACACTGGGCAACAGGGGACACGCCACAGCTGAGCCCAGACACACAGACACACACACAAAGGCAGGCAGAGTGTGTGAGGCTCCTAACTCCCCAACGCCAGTTCCAATTTACTCCCATAACAGCCCTCGTATTTCTACCTTTGCTTCACAAGATACTCCCTCTCCTGAAGCAGAAAAACTCCTCTCCTCTCTCTCAGTATTTCTCTCTCGCTCTCTCTCCCTCATACACTTGCTTTTTGCGTTCTCATAGCTCCCACATTTCTCATGCTCCAGCATAATTCCACAGCAAGTCCGGGCTTTGCGTGGGTGCTTTCGGGAACGGTCTGCCTGTTCCATTATTCATGTCTCCCCATCGTCTCCTCTGCGCCTGAGTCTGCATCTGCAGAGCTCGGTTGATTCTGAGGGGACCACCAGGGGATGATACGAAGTGAACAGTGAACTGGAGCACGCTGCTCCACGCTGTGACCACCTCGTGACAAATGAAAGCCAGTATGGACAGACCGGGAGTCACCAGCAGAGGGCAGGACACTAATGCAACATATGCAGCAGCTGATCTCCCTTGAGAAGCAGTGTGCTTCATCTGTCAGCCTGCAGGCGCACAGTTCAGGTTTACATATTCATAAAAAAAGCTTTTGAATCCTTAAACGTTCTCTCTACAAAACCACAGCAAAATCTAGTTCAAATCAATTCACTGGTATAGACTCTGCCGCAGCATTTTTACATTGCCGTTCTGTCAATAAGCAATTTTTTCTTATTGCCAATATGGTCTGTGTGACCTCTGATAAGATCAATGGCGACATGACGGCTTAGGAACACAGCAAACACAAGGACCAAATTGAGCATGAAGGGGCTTGCATCCCTGGGTTCATGGTGCCAGTTAGTGTCTGTAATGATGTGTGTGACTCATCACAGCAGAGCCGGCTGCAGGGGTGTGTGTTGTAATGTATGTGAGGTTGGAACTACAGCAGAGATTCATGCAGCTGTGCAGATGTGAAACTTTTTGAATCAAACCCAAATAAATGGGACATGGAATGACTGGCTTTGTCATCAAATCGCAAAATGTGTGTGTGGAAGTTGGATATGACTGTGTGAACCACGGTGACCTTCTGACAAACTCACCGAGTTGGACGGCATGCTTGGACTGGTTTCCACGTAGGTCTCTGTTTTGGGCTCCACTGCCTGCTCGGCCTCCAGGATCTTCTCCACGGGCATATCTTCGTTGGCACAGCTGGTGGACTCCACCTCGTTCTCGCTCTTCTCCTTGGCTCGCTGGCGCTCCTCCTGGACGGCTGCATGTAACAAAACTGGTTCCGGTCACTACTGCTGTTTTAACAGCGCCGAGATTATGTGTGTGAGGCGATCAGATAAGTAAATATAATTTCAGCAGGTAATGAAACTCCACTCTGATTATGGTAAAATTGTTAATTGACGCAAACATTAAAAAAACTTTTTCTCCCATGCAAGCCAATTTACAAATGGTTTCTTTTTTTCTTAACTCGGTATTAGTTTGGAAAAATAAAACAAAAATAGCCAGATACGCGACTGAGACTGAGACTGTTTACATTTCCCTCAGATTCAATTGTTCTGGGCTGATATTGACGCTGTCAGGCTGGTGGGTTTATATATGACAGCACGGTGAGGCAGACAAGCATGTGTGAATTCTGACACTCTCTCTCTCTCTCCCTCTCTCTCTCCCAAACAAAGACACACACATGCACAGACACACACACACATACAAACACACAGAGCAAAGGACGGTGTGAAACAGAGGGTGGCACGGGTGCAGGAGAGTGTCAGGTGTAATTTGTGACAGAAGAACAGCGGCTACACTAAAAGAGGAGGTTTATAAGAGGGCTATTCAACGTCAGTATCGAGTGGGCTAACTAAGAAAATCACTGGCAGTTTGTGGCCACACTGATCATATTGTCAAAGAATCTTGCAGGTCCGTGAGTCGTCAGCATTGGGGTGGGGGGTTGGGGTATGCCATTAAAAAAATTCGAGTGGACTACATGTGGGCCACTAGTTCAATAGGCCTGCGTTATAAGATGGTAGTGAGACCTGCCATGATGTTTGGTTTAGAAACACTAGCTCTGTCTATGAGACAGCAGGCTGAGCTGGAGGTGACAGAAGATACTGAAGTTTTCTTTGGGAGTAACCAGGTGAGACAGAAGTAAACATAAAACCATTGGAGGGACAGTCAGGGTGGAGCGATTTGGGGAGAAGGTCAGAGAAGTAAGATGGAGATTGTTTGGTCACATGGAGAGGAGAGATGGTGGACATACTGTATCATGGAACTGTCTAGTCGGAGGGAAGAAAAAGGACCGCAAAGAAGGTTCATGGATGTGATGACAGAGACAAAGAGCAACGAAAAAAAGTAAAAGGCAGAAGACACACACACATGCACATACACACACATGCACGTACACACAAAGTCCCTACTGTCCATATTTCTGGAACAGTAACCCTTGTTTGCATGCAAAAATGCACCCACACAATTGCAGCATCCTGTTTGCTCCTGTGGGTGTGTGAGTGTGTGAGTGTGTGTGTGCGTGTATCATCCAAGAGAGCCAAATCATCAACAACTGCAAATTATGTGAAGGACATCAAGGAGTAGAGATCACAGTGTGATGGTGGAACGCTTTTCACAGCAAATGAGTACATTTTTCTCCATTTTAGATGACAAACATATATTAGCTCTCAAATCACTCATTGAGCCATAAATAATGTACAGCCTGTCACTGCTTATTTAAGCCAAGCGTGGCCACTTGATCCCATGCATGACTTAACCCAACACAGATCAATGAGGACTTTGTCTCGGAGTCTGTTTTCCTTCGTCTTCTTCTCCTTCTTCATCCATGTGGCACAGAAGATTGCCCGCTTGAAGCAAAAACCTTGCTGGCCTGTCGTCTGATTGGCTTGGCGAGGAGAGGCAGGAAATGGTTTGTGTGCTGAGCAGACACCAAGGCTCACTGTGGCCGAGGCAGGGAAAACCGCACCTCCACACTGGAGAGAGGCCAGGAAAGATGCGTGTATACGAGAGTGTGTGTGTATGTCTTTAAAAGGCTATAATTCAGCTAATATAATACACCACAGAAAAGAAGTGTGGCCTTTAAAATGTTGATCTTCCACACATAATAAAGATGTTTGCGTGACGCTGAGCAACGCAGAGTAAAACTGTTGGAAATTCAGTGTCACATGCAAACAAACACTAACCACACACATATATATACACACACACATACACACACACACACAACAAACACACACACACAACACACATATACACACACACACACACACACACACACACACACACCCACACACACACACACACACACACACACACACACACACACACACACACACACCTGGAGATCCCATTCCTCCCTGTCCACTCCCAGATT
>OMPJ01000283.1:7887-18135 GCA_900312935.1 Carapus acus
CACACACACACACACACACACACACACGCACACACACAAACACACACACGCAAACCACTGGCCTCTTATGTTGAGAAGACCTTGTGTTGTGGTGGGTTCTCAATTGCGTATTCTTCAAAAGATCTGTAGCTGACTTCTTGTTCCTCTTCTTTTGACTGCTTAATACAGGGGTCACCACTGAGAATCATTCATCTCCATCCATCTCTGTCCCTGTGATCATCCACTGAAACACCCACTGCCCTCAAGTCTTCCTTTATTTCTATGAACCTTCACTGTGGTCACCCTTTTTCCCTCTTACCTGGCAGCCCCAGCATTATGTCCAGTGTATCCACTATCTGTCCTTGTTCAAGTGTTCTGTTCAAGTGTTAAAGGTCAAGGTTCAGGGTTTCTTTTTTGCCATTTAGACCTAGAACAGTGATCCAGATAGATAGGAAATCTTTTGCAACATGGAAACAATGTAGAAACATAGGTCACAGAATAAAAAAAGACAAGAAAACACAATATGAGTGTATAAGTAGATAATTTTAGATTAAAACAAAACACTGGGGTGGGGTGTGGGGTGGGGGGTTACATTGTACAGGTGAAAGTTATTGCATTGAAAAAGGTTTTTGCACTCTTGATACCATTGTCCCTCTGTGGGGGGTAAATTGTTAAAACATGTGTCCAGTAGTTTTTGTTTTGCATTAAGTCTGACTGTGACGAGGAATAGTTATCATGGAAGCTGGCCCTGTGGTTGATGATAATGTCGCTCTGCTGTGTCTGAGGCTGTATGGGCAACAACTGTGTCAGAGCAGAGGCTGAACTTGGTGGAGTGGGTCTCTGATGATTCCTTTTTTTCTTTCTCAATAGCACCGCTGGGACATTGAGTCCAAGGAAGCAAGTTTTTTCCCCCATCATCTGTTCTGCAGTCTTAATGATTCTTTGCAAAGCCCTCCTCTCTGCCTGTGTAGATGTTTTCCCGTGTCCCGTGCCATGAGTGGATTATATCACAAACTTGTTTCTGTCCTCCGCAACCAGTGTGTTACTGTCCCAGTGTTGCCTCATTTACCAACTTCCACTAATCCCCTTAAGGGCGTAGAGGGTCAGGGTCTCCTCAGCACAGCTGTTCATGAGACACAGTCAATGAATCTTTAGGCATGCCTATCTAGCTCTCCGTTTCCAGGCCCACTCAAAGGAGCAGGCAGATTGTCACCGTACCAGGGCCCTGAACTACCGGTATGTCATGGGACAGCAGGTCTGGCTCTCCACCACTGACATCCTTGTGAAGGTTATTGCCACCGTTATGACTCCCTGCCTCAATAGGAGGTTGTCGGAAGTGTACATAGTGTACCACCACTGCTTTCCCTTTCATACCCATTTTAATTGCTCCAGAACTCAGCACCCACTGAAATTTCATTACACAACGTGAATTGTTGTAATGACAATTAAGACTCCTGATTCTTGACCTGCTAGACGAGGTTGGTAATCCTTGTAAATTGGGTCACATCTCTCACAATGTCTGCATAATCACTTTTTATTTTTGAGAAGGTTGGTGCATTCAATGATTGAGAGAGATGGACGGATTGAATTAAGATCAGTTGTCTCACCTTGCTACAGGGACGAGGTGAGACAACTAACCACATGGTGCATGGACAACAATCTCACACTCAATGTGGAGCAAACAAAGGAGATTTCTTCTGAAGAGCGCACACCCTGCAACCTCCACTGACCATCAAGGGTGCGGTTGTGGACCAAAGTCCCGGGTGTGCACATCACTGAGGACCTCTCCTGGAAAGCCAACACCGCATCGCTGGCCAAGAAAGCTAACCAACACCTATACTTCCTGGGCAAACTGAGCAGAGCCAAAGACCCAGCCCCCATCATGCGCTGATTCTACCGGGGCACGATCTTGAGCATCCTTTCCCTCGGCATAACTGTGTGGCGCGTTGGTTGTACGGCATCCTGCGGAACAACCCTGCAGTGCATAGTGAGAGCGGTTGAGAAGATCGTCAGTGACCCACACCCTACCTACAGGACATTTACACCTCACGCCTGTCCGCAAAGCACTCCAAATTGCAGGCAACACCACAAACCCCATACACAGCTTCTTCAGTCTCTTTCCGTATGGTAAAAGACTGAAGAGCCTTCGGGCGAGGACTAGCAGGCTAAGGGATAGCTTTCTTCATCATCCTTTAGGAAGCTGAACTCTCTCTGAGCTCTCTTGAACTTAACCATGCAATTGGATTTGCACGGTCACTTTTTTATATTTTGCACTCCCCCCACACTGCTCCCTACATTTCATGTTCTTTGTGTATTTACTTTGTGTATTCTGTTAGCACCATGGATGAGAGAGGAACACAATCTCAACCCTCTAGATGTCTGTACATACAGTATATAGGAACTGACAATAAAGTTGACTTTGAAATTGACTTTGAATAGAAAGTATATAAGAAAGTCTGACTGTATCATTACCTGATGAATTAACAATTCACACTCAATGCTCAGGAGGCAAAGTAGAATCCCCTCAGTCACCAGTCTGGCCTCCATACTTCTGGTCGAAGCGCAGGGGCCTCAACAGGTCACCTTGCCGTAACCAGACAAAGTCTCTCAAGTTTGAGCAACAATATTTTCGCGTTTGCCGCAAGTTGTCGACGGGAGGGGGGGGGCGCGGCAAATTTTTTCGCTCGGCCGCGAGTTGTCGACGGAGGTGGGCGGGGCGGCACGTAACTACTTTCTACGTGGCACACTGAATGACTTCCCGCGGCACACCGGTTGAAAAAGGCTGCTCTAAGGGCTTAGAAGACCCAACCACTATTAGACCAAGAAGTCTACATAAAGATGACAGATTCCTCTAATTAAAGAGCTCAAGGAAAAATTTTACAGCTTCATTATGTTCGGTTGGTAGCTTCATTTCCACACTGCATTTTTTGAAAGCACGCCATACTATATGGACAAAATCAAACTGTTGCTTATTTGAGAGAGTAATATCAGTCCGCTTTTCTGACTGCGATCTCCCTGACAGAGAGGACAAGCTCATCCCTCACAGGCGTGTAATTACCGGTACTTTTTTCCTTGTTTTGAGTTACCATGGCAAAACAACTGTGATAGAACTGATAAATCTAGATGGCTGATTTTAACATCTCATAACATAAAGAATTTGTAAGCCACACAGACAATTATGACCTAAAAATGAAGAACAATTTGTTGACTGAGTTGTGATGTGTAGATTGGTAGGTAAGAGGGTACGGGACTTTATTGATCTGTTGATCTTGCGATCCAGGAAATCAAAGGCCCAAACAGCTCAGGGTGATACAGAGGGTAGAAGATGCTAAAATCTATTCAGTATACAAATGGCTGTAAGAAGGAACTAATTAACAATATCAAATTTACACATACTAGGAACTACCTAACTGACAATATACACTTTTCACTTACTAAGGAACTACATAACTAACCATATACAGTTTACAACATACAACATAGTTACTGATCAACATTTTGTCACCTATCAATATAATAAGTTACTCATTAATATGATAGAATATAGTATATGTACAACCCTGAGAGTACAGTTGTACAGACACTATACATTATGTGTAAAATTTTCGAACTGGGGTGTGTATTGCACTGTGGAAATGATGTCATGTGTTGCATTGTGGCCCCCTTCACAATGCAACATACTACCAGGTCATACAACCAGTAGTATGTTGCGTGGGGGGGTTGCTGTGTGGTGCATGGTGGAATGTGTGTAGGAGTAGAGTAATGGTGTGTAATGCAGAGTTGTGTGTGTGTGTAAAGCAAAGCCAGCGTACAGATAATTGTCGTCCTGTAATGCACTGCTCTCCGTTACGTCCATCACTTCCCTTCCAAAAACCCTTGCTCCTCCCTTCTTCTCACTGGATGAGGAATTGTGCAGTTTCAGGGTTAACGGAACAAAAAAATTCTTAAGTCTATTGGTCTTGCACTTGAGGAGTAGTAGAAGGTCACTGAACAGGCTCCTCTGGCTGCTGATGACAGTGTGCAGAGGGTGGCAGACATCGTCCATGATGGCCAACAGCTTGTTTCTGTAAATACCAAAATCCAATTTGTGTCTTTTAGGCTGATTAACATTTACACTGCCTGGTCATACACTTTTTGGTCATACTGGCAAGTTATTTTGCATTTACAGGATGAATCATCCACTACCTCTGCTTATGCCAAGCATGGAAAGGGGTAACATGACTTAAATAGCCCTGCCTGCAGTGGTATGAGATTGAGATTCTACTAATCTTTCTACATTACGGAGCCCGGCAAGTGCCACTGGGTAAAAAAAAAAAAAAAAAAGCCGCCAGTGTACCGTGCGCACGAATTAATAAACCGTGCGGACGGATTGCGAAAACCGAGGGCACAGTTTACTAATCTGTGCGCACGTGTAACTGGTGCCTTTTATCTATTTATTTATTATTTCTTTATTATTTATTTTTTTAACCAGTGGCACTTGCCGGGCTCCGTACTACATCTTATACATTGAAAAAAAACAAAAATTATGACCTCTTTTCTCTTGTTTTCTCCTTACCCATGAACTCTATCCTGAGTCTTAAAATGTCTACCCTGCATGTTATCCTATCGTATCATCTCAAAAGGCGAACCTGTAATCACAAAAACACAAGTTCATGAAAATTCACACCAACTCAGCAACATTTTGATGCCTCTAATCTATTCATAGAAAAGTACCAGTACCGGTACTGATATCGCTGATGGTGATAAAGATTTTACTTGTTATCATATTGGGACCACACAATGTGTTGGTCAACAGCTGAACAATGGCCTGCTTTGGCAATATTGACAAATTAATGAAACTTGAACTAGCCCAAACTCGTTTCCCTAAAAATTTCTTGGTAAATCCTGTAGCACTGTCTTTCCCCCTTACAAATTACACGTCAACGTTTTGCATGGCAATTTAGTCTCACTGAACAGAAACACTCTTTTCCCATGCTAAATCATTCGGAAGGTATAGCAGACACTGATTGGGTGGGATCCTCTAAACAAACAAACAAACAAACAAACAAACAAACAAACAAACAAACAAAAAATCACTGTGAAATGCTGTTCTACCTAGTGCAGAGGGAGCGATAGGCTTCTGAATACACATATTTATATTGTGTGACCCCATCTTTGCGCAACATGATAGCTTTTTGTGTTTACATGTGTCTGCACACATGTGCATTGTTTGCGTGTCTGTGAGCCTCTGAATGTGTGTAGGTGTTATTGTATTCCTGTGTAACAGTTTGTGACACTGCCTGTGCAGTAGTTTCTTAAGACTTTCTTCTGAGATGTTATAGTAAGTTTCAATGAGTCATTAATTTAATCGAAATCCAATCGTCAATAAAAGGGTGTATAATTAGGAGACATGTCCCCTGTATTAGAGAAATACTAAATTCTTGGATTTCCATAGAAAAGCATTTGATGAAACTCAAATCGGGAGTTTAGGTTTAGGTTGGGAAAACCTAAATAATGATACATCTAAAATTATGATGTAACACTCTGTTCTCTCTTGCCTGGCCGGGCCCATGGCCTCAATGAAATATTGGTCCTTCCGTGTCTCTCATATACTAAAAAAGAACATTTAAAGTGATTCAGTGGCTTATGAGAAGGCATTAATTTTCAGTTCTAAAAATATATTTTTAAGAACATTCACAGTGCTGTTTCTTTCTGTGAGCAATGCATAATGGATTCTTCCAATCTATTATGGGTGCTGAGGACAAGCAAGATAAAGAGTCCTCAGCAGCAGCCATCTGTGGGTGTTCTGTTGTCAATGAGGTTTTAATAAAGAAAATCAGTGAAACTTTTCAAGGTCAATTACAAGAATCCTCTCATCCAGTGATACTCTGCCTGGATTGCTATGTTTTGTTAATCAAGATAGTATCGTCAGTCATCACTAGCTGGTCGACATGTGAATGCGCCAGTCAGCCATACAAAGAGTCTATGAATCCAACATTATCTGCCACGGTAGTTTAACCCTAAACTATTTTTTGTCTTGAGTAGCACATAAGGTCGCAACATTCACAGTCAGGCAAATGAATTGGCAGGCAATGTTCATTTGTCAGCAACCTTGTTGAAATGTGATATCTCTTTATGCATCTAGAATGCACTGAAAGTCATTTTGGGAAGAGGCTGAAATATCAATTTCATTTCATTCTGAATGCTTGCTCAAGATAGAAATTTAGGCAACTCACAGCCAATTCCAAAGAGTAAGTTGGATTTCATATACCGCATGAGGCGCTTATGTATACACTTTAAAAAGACAAACTGCCTGCATTCATTTAAATTAAATGCCACAGATTGGTACCAAATCACACCAGCAAAAGGATATCTTGCACTACTTCCATATAAAGCAGGTATTTTGAAAATGTGAGGTATTGGATGGGAGGGAATAGATGTGTGGTAAATTGGGCATGGGGTAGTAGGAGGTAAGAAAAGGCCTCTGCCTAAAGGTAGATAAAGGATAGAGAAGTAGTTGCACATGTCTTGAAGTAGCAGCAGTGTTGGGGCCCTCTCCCCAACTCCAATCTAAATCTAAACCCATGCACCGTCTGCCCTCCCCGCCCTCCCTCAGCCTCTCATCCCCACTCTGTGCAGACCTGTGTACAAATGGATATTTGACAGGCCTACAGCTGTTCTCCTAATTGTTCATTAACTGTGCTATTGATTCCCCTATTTCAGTGACATGTGTCTTTCAGCTGCCATTCTCAACGCGATGTGGCAGGCATACATACCGTACAAACACATGCACACATTACCTCTACATGACAGGGCTGGCTGAAGCAGAAATGTGAACTGTCACTTCTAATCCAGCTGTCCTACTTCAGCAGGATCCAGCACACCTTGACATGCAAGTGTATGGCTTTCATGCACCAGGCCTTTATTTTCCAAACTTTCACCATCAATCAATTATGGGCCAGCAACAGCATGGAAAAATGTTTAATTCCTTGTTTAGTAGTGGCTGCCTCAGACTGCACCTGGTTGAGATAGGGGCTTGTATAAAGTCCATTATATCATGGCACTCTCGCTCGAGTACTTAGGGATGAGGGATGATTTAGGCAGGGACTGACCACTTAAGATAGACACAAGGTAAGAGCAAGACTTAAAATCTACAATAGACTAAATCTAAAAAAGAACAACATTCTTAATGTGTTGGTGTTTTAAAATGTCTCAAATATTTAGATGATTTTATTATAATTGCGATAGTGACATCCATCTAATGCAATTATCTTTTGCTCTGGACTGTTATGAATGATAGCATTGAAAGTGGAGTAGCTCCAACCTTGATGCATATCTAATCAGAGAATAACAGATGCAGTCTTTGTAACAACAAAGATTAAAGCATAGAATATATCGTTTGTAGGTAGACACTGTATGTATGTATGTATGTATGTATGTATGTATGTATGTATGTATGTATGTATGTAAGGTTGTTCGTACGTGCATGCGTGCGTACATGTGTGTATATATATAAGTTTGTACATGTGTAGATATGCATGTATGAATTTCAAAGTAAAGTCTGTGTTTACCTGCCTTGGGCAGGTAAACAACTACACACTCCCTAACTCTCTGTCTTTCTTTCTTCTTTGCTCTCACTTTGTCTAATCATTTTACATTTTTGGACCTGGTGTATTTACTTTGTATGTGTATATCTTACACTGCTTTTCTTTGACACAGCACAAATTGCTGTTATAGTATTGTTATAGTTAGTGTGTGTTTTCAGCAGGCACTCTAATTGCGCGCTGAGCTACTCATCGAGACAATGTGTCATTGAGTAACCTTCCCTGAAGCTTTTTTCCCCTTTACTTCTGGAGGGTTGTTAGGATGTTTTCCCATCTTTCCTCCCACCTTTTCCCATCTTTGTCAATTGCATATGTGTATCTGTAAAGCCCCTTGATGCTTTGTATGTCATAATTAGCTATACAAATAAAATAAAACTGAAAATTTTATAAAGTTGAAATTAAGTCCCTGTATTTGGTTGGTTAGGGTGGCTCGTAGGCATCCAGAGACCATGCGTAGGGCACTATGAAGAGCACTTTCACGCCTTTTGATATGGGGACTGCAGCAACAGACTGGAGAACAGTGCTCAATAGCATAAAAGACCACAGTGGTAATGCACAGTGTTCTAGTCATGACCCCGTACTGGATAGCCGGTGTGTAAGTGCAGTATCGGGCAGTGGTGTTTGCCCTGGTACTGTCTAGGTCGGGGTCACCATCCTTTTTGAAGCCGGGGGCTACTTCATTAGTACTGAGTCATACAAAGGGCTGCCAGTTTGATACACTCTACTGAAATAACACATTTTCTCAATTTGTGCCAAGTTATACATTATCAATAATACTTAATCATACTAATTTATGTGAAGACACTGATAACGTTTATGATTTCTCTCAACAATTATCAAAAATGACCAGGGCCGTTTCAAGTAATTTGGGGGCCCCAGGCAAGATGGACATGGATGCCCCTCTGCCCCGTCCGCAAAAAAAAAAAAGAAAGAATATTGGCAATTTATTGATGATTTAACTTTTCTATTTAAATATCTATCCGCCCACCCGCCCCGTTAAACATCATAGACATACTGTTAAAGTTTTATATCACTAAAAAAAATGGACAGAACTTAAACTGCTGTTGCATGTACTGTGTCTAAATTTTAACATTTGCAGGAAAACAAAACACCACTATACCAACCATACTATAACAACCAGCATATCAAGAGAGTGCAAATGATGCAGTAACTATGAAATATTTTTTTTCTACAAAAAGCTATGAAATAAAAAAAATGAAACTATAAACTATAAAACTGTAAAAAAAAGTTAGAGACAGAGACCCAACACATTTCCACCACTAGCAAGCACTAGGCTAGGGGTCCCTGGAACTTTTTCAAAATGTATGGAAATAAAAAGAGATCGGGAGAAAAATTTATTTTTTGATTTAATATGATTTCTGTAGGAGAATTAACATCCTTCATGTTTTTGTAGCTCCATACAGATTTGTTTTTTGTTTTGGTTTTTTTGGTCCAATATGGCTCTCTCAACATTTTGGTTAGGGTTAGGGTTAGGGTTAGGCGATGGTGGCCAGGTGGCCAGGAAAAACTCTGCTTTAGTGGGAGGAAACCTCGGAAGACTAGGCTGTAGGTGGCGTTGACCTGTTGGGTTGAGAGAGAGAGAGAGAGAGAGAGAGAGCGACACAGAGAGAGAGAGAGATACAGATGCACAGCAGTACTCGTTAACAGTGTCAAGGTTACAGTTGAATTTAGCATACACAAACTTTATGTAGATGTGTGTAAATATAAACACGGCATGTGGATCAGGAGAAGGGCTCAGATGGTTTGGCGGTCCGTCATCACAAAAGTGAAATGTTGACATGTCAAATAAAACACTGCCATCTTACGCAGAAAAAGGTCACAAACAATATTTAAAGAGAGCAAGTTATTTAGTAATTAACAAATCCATCCATCCATCCATCCACGCTTATCTGGGGCCGGCTTGCGGGGGCAGCAGTCTGGGGAAAGGGAAGCCCAGACTTCCCTCTCCCCAGGAAACTCATTTCGGCCGCCTGGACCCGAGATCTTGTCCTTTCGGTCATGACCCAAAGTTCATGACCATAGGTGAGGGTAATACTGTGAATCGACCGGTAAATTGGGAGCTTTGCCTTGCGGCTCAGCTCCTTCTTTACCACGACAGACCGGTACATCGACCGCATCACTGCCGCTGCACCGATCCGTCAGTCAATCTCCCATTCTATTCTACCCTCACTCGTGAACAGGACCCCAAGATACTTGAACTCCTCCACTTGAGGCAGGATGTCGTCTCCGATCCGGAGGGTGCTAACCACCCTTTTCCGGTCAAGAACCATGGCCTCAGGCCTTTGGAGGTGCTGATTTTCATCCCCGCCATCTCGCACTCGGCTGCAAACCGCCCCAGCGCACGCTGGAGGTCCTGGTCTGAGGGTGCCAACAGGACAACATCGTCTGCAAAAAGCAGCGATGAGATCCTGTGGTCCCCAAACTGGACCCCCTACGGACCCTGACTGCGCCTAGAAATCCTGTCCATATAAATAATGAACAGGACCGGTGACAAAGGGCAGCCCTGCCGGACGCCAACATGCACTGGGAATACGTCTGACTTACTGCCGGCAATGCGGACCAGACTCCTGCTCCGGTCGTATAGAGACCGCACAGCCCGTAATAAGGGGCCATGTACTTCATACTCCCAGAGCACCCCCCACAGAGCACCGCGAGGGACCCGATC
>OMPJ01000285.1:4210-14522 GCA_900312935.1 Carapus acus
GTGGTTGCCAGTTCCTGCCTACCAGAAAACACAGCCCCGCTCCGGTACCCCCCCGCCCCACCTCTCCGCGCGGCACTAAACTCAAAACGACTCCCAGAAAAGCAGGAAATATTTGTGAAGGACCGCAGAGCTTCTCGCTATCGACGGCGTCTCTCCTCCTCTGCCAACAAACTCCCAACCTCAAACTCTCAGCGTGGCAGAATCCACCGAGGGCCTCCGTTTTATTGTTGTTATTTTTCCTCTTCTGCCCCCCACATCCCACCTCTCTCTCCTCGCCTCTTCCCCTCCCCTCCTTCCCCATCTTCCTCCCCTCCTTCTCTCTGTCTAAACGCGGACCCTAGGGCTGTTTGTTTTGCGGCCTTGCCTTCCTCTCTTGTCTTTTTCGGTCAATGTTGCGGTCTGGGGGAAGGCAAAAAAAAAAGAAAAAAAAAGACTAAGAGAGTGGGAAGAGGCGGGGCGGGTGGAGGGAAAGACGGAAAGAGGGGCAGCAGAGCGGGACGGAGGAGGAAGACGGGGGACGCTCGGCTGAGACAGAAGCCAGGCGAAACCGCCGCGTGCCTGCGCCCTGGCGTGCGTGGAGGAGCTTCTGGTGGGTCCTTGTGTGAGATGGTCCTCCTCATCTCAAAATGGACAGACTTAGTCTCTCACTCCATGTACCATATTTTCCCGAGTATGAGTCGCACTTTGTTTTCATAGTTTGGTCGGGCGGTGCGACTTACACTCAGATGCGACGTACAGTATACGTGAAATTAGCAAAATTAATAATTTCACATGTTCATTATCATCACACTGATAACCACACAATAGCGCTACCTCTGGTGGTCCGGGGTTAACGTAGCACACTAGCCCGCTATGCTAAGCGACACCAAGGATGAAGCATTAATGGATTTAATGATTTGGAGTGAGATGGAGGGTTTGTAAACGTGTTAGCTCGTTTTTTATACTTTAGTTATCTGAATAATTGTTACGTTAACATGCCAGACACAGCTTGTTTATTCAGTTTATTGTAGTTTCTTCACGTAGCTGAATAACCATCTTCCTGCCTTGCTATCATGCTACGCTACACTAGCGTGTTGTACTTCTATTCAGCCTGTTTATCTCTATTTCTATCGATTTTATGATAACTTGCTTTGCAAGATGAAATGTCTGTTGTTGAGCTCGGACCTTGTAAAATAAATTTTTCCTGAAAAATGCGACTTGTAGTTCGTTGCGATTTACATATGTTTTACACATATGTTTTTTTCTTCGTTTATATGCATTTTTGGGGTTGTGCGACTTAAACTCCAGAGCGACTTATCGTCTGTAAAATGTGGTAAACACAATATGGAGTCACATCACATTTTCGCATCACAAATGTTGTGCCATTTTATTGTCTTTGTTTTAATTGTGTCCTCCGTCTCCTTCTCTTCACAGAATAGAGGAGGAGGAGGAGCCCGGGCCCCCCCGATTGGCCCCCCACTTCGGAGACGTGTGGAGTTCCCACGCAGGACGCGCATGCCTGAAGGGGGTGAGAGAGGTTGGTGAGGGAGTGGTGGGAGGCGGGGGTGTGTGTGTATGTGTGTGTGTGTGAGTGTGAGTGTGAGGGGGCCCTCGAGCTTGAGGCGGGGGGCGGCCACACCCTCCGCTGTGGCTCATTGTGGGCGGGAGGTCAGGGACCCACCGGGGAACCACCCACCCCATCTACAGCACGGGCCGAGCGGGCAAATAACAGGGAGAGACTGGGCCCCGGGATGGGGAGGGGTGGGACAGCAACGGTACTCTCTAATCACTGCCACCTCATGCACGTGCACACACACACACACACTCGCATACACACACACACTCGCACGCTCACATCATCATGCTGATAAGGGGGTTCTGCAGTACACACCTTCTAAACAGATGAGAACACAGTTTCCAGGGCAAGTTAGTCCAAAGATAGACACATCTAATGCACCAATATTACACACACACACACACGCGCGCACACACACACACGTGCATACCCACCGCACGCCCTCAAAACCCCAGGGGTTGAATCGGAGCCATTTTTTAGCGAATACTGTACGTCCTTCACAGAACGTAGCTCAGACTTTTAATAGTCTGCTGAGAGTGAAACATCAATCATACAGTCTGCCCCCGCCGTGCGGTCGACACACACGCTCACACACCCTTGCGCGCACACACACACAGGGGCGCGCAGAAAACGTTCCATATAGGCGGAGGTGATTTATAGCTGCTTAAACTTCAGAGCGATTTGGTTTATTTGAACTGGTCGTCTGCTTTGTTTCTCCTCTCTGCTGACGGCCGGTCAGAGCAGAGACGGAGTGCAGAGAGTGATGTGGGTCTGTCACAGGTGGGGGGGCTGCGGTGGGGGTGGAGCCTCAGATAGGGTGTGTGTGAGAGAGAAAGTGTGAGTGAGTGCGAGGGTGTGCGTACGTGCGTGTGCAATGACACCGGCACCTGACAGATGGTTAAAATACGATCCATTCTGCAATCCCTTAAACAGGTCTGACTGCCGCAATTGATGATGATGATGATGACTACTGTCATCATCATCATCTTCGTCATCATCATCATCGTCATCGTCATCGTTGCGACTCTTGCAATGATTTATGTCGCTGTCCTCGCTGTGTGACGTCTTCGTCCTCAGTGCTCGGGGTCGAATCGCTCCCAGATATCAACACAAGGTCGGCGGGAAGAATGGCTTGTGTGTGTGCGTGTGTGTGTATGCGTGTGTGTGTATGCGTGTGTGTGTATGCGTGTGTGCGTGTGTGTGTTTTGATGTCAGTATAACATTTATTAAATTGGACCAGGCTGCGGTCCAGTGTGACTGCAGGAATTCAATGCAAATTAATGGGAGTCGGGGGAGGGATATGGAAGAGGGGGGGGCAGTGAGACGATCAATGTCTTCATTGTGCCCCAAACGTGTGTGTGTGTGTGTGTCTGTGTGTGTGTGTGTGTGTGTGTGTGTGTGTGTGTGTGTGTGTGTGTGTACGTGTTGGTTGAGGGAGGTATGTGGGGCATCACTCAATCCCCCTCATGAAAGGATTAAAAGGGCAAAGCACGGACACACACACTCACACACACACACACTCACACTCTCTCACACACTTTCATACACACACACTGGGGCCAGATAAGGTTGCTGCTTTATAAATGACGCACACTTGTTTATTTCTGCGATATGGATGCCGTTCAAATCAAATCAAGAGTCGGTCCGAAACGCTCGGCCAGAACGTTTCCTCACTGTCATTTATTTGGCGTCTCTCGTCGGGGATCTTGATAAACGTTATGAATCTCCGGGACAAACTTGTCAACGGCGTCAGCGTGTCCGTGCTCGCTTGGGCGTCCACTTGCCGACTGTGTTTCGTTATATTTCCGCCGCCTGTTTAGTTTTGCTGCGTCACAGTGAAAGCGGCGGAATCTGGAGCCATTTCTCACTCCCTTATCGCTCCGCTGGGCCATCCCAGGCCCCGGATCTGGATCGGAGCCGCCGTCTTCTGCCCTTCATCACGTCCCTCTGCCTTTCGCAAGGCGAAAAAGACGAAAGGACCCAAAAAAAGCGATGGTGTGACCGCACGCTCTGCAATTTGCGCGATTGGCAGACGCAAACGACGGCGGTGCCTCTCGTTCTCTGGTTCCTCTCCAGTTGTTTTGTTGGCTGGTAAGGAGGCCCGCAGGAATCTTGGCCGCCTGTGCTGATTTGCACATCCTTGGATGTTTCCAAGGCGCTCCGATCGACATTTTTTTTCCCTCCTCCGCGCTCGTAAAAAGGGGAGCAGCGGCTGCCAAAACCGACGCTCAGCGATCTGTCATCGTTTGTCACGGTGTTTGGAGACGTCGCCGAGGTTTCTGTAAACAACCTTAAGCAATGGTGTCAGCGTGTCAGGGCCGTGACACACTTTTTCGCGGAGCTGCTGCTCACAAATCGGTGGGAATTTGACTTTAGAAGTGTTTCTGGAAGTGTGTGACGCTGATATATTGCTGGTCCATCACTTGCGATCAGTTTAGCTCCAAGAAATACAGTACATCAACCTCATAATGTGTGTGTTTTCGGTGTTAAAGCGCGTGTGTGTGTGTGTGCGTGTGTGTGTGTGTGTGTGTGTGTGTGTGTGTGTCTTCTTGCGTGGGGGGCTGAGTGAGCAGGTGACCTGGATATCCCATCGTGGGATGCACACCCATTGCCGGGAAGGGCGAAAGGAAAACTGCAGCGTGGTGATCATCATATACACACACACACTCACACACACACAAGTGTGTGTGCGCTAAATGATTTGTTGGGAATCTCTGTGTTCCTGCCACCTGTGATAAGAAGTCACACACTGACCGTTTTCAGGAATTCAGGAAAAGCAAAATGAAAACAATGGCTCGCTCGCATCACCGCTGACCCGATATCTGCTGAGTGGGGCTGTTTCTCTGTAATACGCTCGATTTACTGTCACAGCTCCTCTTGTGTGTGTGAATGTGTGTGTGTGTGTGTGTACTAATGTCAAGCAGCCTCTTTCACAAGGCCCTGAAAGTGAGACCAGCAACTTAATGGGCAGTAATGGGAGTTCAGCTGAGGCAGCGACGCTGAAACGACGCAAACTCGCCTGCCAAAATGCACCGACGGCCTCGTTTGATCTCGTTCAATCCGCAAAGAATTGTGGCGAAAGCGAGTTTGGAGCGATTGCTCTCGGGCGCGCTCCATCAAAAGGAAAAGAGGGAGGAAGAGAGAGAGAGAGAGAGAGGGCAGGAACGACGACTTATCATCTGTCGTCGCGCACAGGCTCTGCAAACAATCGGCCTCCAACCAAAATACATGATCGACAAATTACCTTCACCAGAGTGTGTGTGTGTGCGTGTTCGTGTGTGTGCATGGGGGGATCGGACACGTGCCGTGGTCCACGTGTAACCTTCCATTGCCTTCACACTGGCGGGGCGTGTGTGTGTGAGGGTGTGTGGCGAGAGAGCCCCAGGTGGCTGCGCTGATGGGACAGCGGAGCAGCGGAATGTGTCTGTGTCAGCGGTGCGCTTGTCCACCGGGAATCGACCCTGGAATGTGTTTGGCGTCACAGCTGAGGGTGTGAAGATGAGCGTGTGTGTGTGCGTGCGTGCGTGCGTGCGTGTGTGTGTGTTATCCTGCACATGTAAATGCTGCTCTTGTTGTATTTAAGATGGAAAGCTATGTGCGTGCTAGCAAAAATCTCACAGATTCTCCAAAAAAGAATTAAGATATTTGATTGAATAGAGAAATGTTTGACAATTTTTTTTTGTTTATTGGCAAAAGATTTACAATTTTTTAAAAATTATATTGAATTACAATAAACCAAAAGAAGTGTTTTAGAAGAATTGTTTTACCATTAAGTTCAAATACTGAACCAGAAATGTTTATTAAAATACTTGAAAAAGACACACCCCAACAGATAAGTACATTCAGAATTTCAGTGTCTTTCCATCCACACATCTACAGACACACACACACACACGCACATGCTCACACACACACTCTCATGTGTTTGGCTGTGTCAGGTGGGGACTGGTGGTGTGTGGGGATTGTCACACTGACCCCCAAATACACATTGTGGCACTGAGCTCAGCTGACCCAGTGTGTGTGTGTGTGAGTGTGTGTGTGTGTGTGAGTGTGTTTGGCGGGCAGTGAGCACGGTCTAAACAGTTGGTGCGTGGGCCCTCTGCAGGTCGTAACATGTGACGGAAACACTTGCTGCTGATGTCAGACGATATTTTACGGCCATCCTCACACACATGCGCGCGCACACACACACACAAACACACACAACTCTCTCCCAGCAGGAGACAGATGATAACAATTTTGTGCTAAATCCTGATAAATGGATTACATCAATATCTGTGTGTCTTTTGGTGTGTGTGTGTGTGTGTGTGTGTGTGTGACCGTCTTCGTTTCTGCTGCCTGCAGCTGTTTGGAAAATCGTGAGTAAGCGGAGACGTTTTGGCCGCGCGGCTCCAGTCTAAGCAAACCATCTCACGGCCATGTTGTTTTTTTGGGGGAGGATTACCGAAACCAGGTGGTCTGTCCCCGCTGACCTCTGAGGTTTCTCAAACCTAAACTGAGGAAAACCTCACGAAAGGCGGCGAGCTGCGCGGATCCCGCAGCCCTGCCGCCTGGCGACGTCCTCCATTGTCCCCCAGCCGCTCCTCTCTGCCTTTTGTTCCCTCCTGGTCGGAGCAGTTTCTCGTCAGACCAGATGAGTTATTCGGCGAGACGCTTTCCCAGGACGTGCGGGACGAGCCCAGACTTGCGCTCGGGGGCCGGTTGAGTCGGTAACGTGACATATTGAAGATTTGGGATTTCAATCCAAGACTGACAGGGTGAGCAGCGCTCTGATTGGCTGATCCTGCAGGTAAACAGGTGTTGCTGCTCCATCGCAATCAGAGGCCACAACGTTGAAGTGCACACCTCTGAAAACAAAAGCTGGGCCCGTGTTTTAGTTACATGATATAGGAAGTTGGCGGTTTAGTTAGTAGCTCATAGCTAGCCATTACCAGCTAAGTATGACTAGCTAGCTGTGACAGACCACTTAGAGTCTGTTAAGTCTGAAAAGTAGCCAAATGATAGTTGTTTACATTTAGCACAGAGGCAAAGAGTATTTTGGGAGTGGTTTTTTTTGTACTTTCCAGCACATGGAATGTCAGTGAAGTGTTCTTTGGCACTAGTTTGCGTGGACTCACGAAATCCTACTATAATAATAATAATAATAATAATAATAATAATAATAATAATAATAATAATAATAATAATAATAAACTTCTTATATTATATTATATCGCATGATAATTATGATAAAATATAATTTAATTATAATTAAATGGTGTCAATCCGGTCAATCCCACTGGAAATACAGTAGTACCTTGAGATATGAGTTTGATTTGTTCTGTGACGGAGCTCGAAAGTCAATGTGCTCGTATCTCAAACCGTTTTTGTTTTTTGTTTTTTTTCCGAATAATTAGAATTATTATAATCCATTTTGGCCATTTTTTCCAGTATAGTCCAGTTCGGTCCCAAAGTTTAACTCTTGTTGTGAATGTAGCCTTCCACCTAGCAACGCCTGCGGCCAAACATGTGACGTATCCTTCCTCTGGCTTAACGTCTGCACTAGATTTTTCTCCATGCCTCAGCACCGAGTGGATGTTGGTTCTCCTCTTAAAGTTCTCAAACCACCCACGACGAGCCTTCAATGATTCTACCGATGCTGAACTTCCTGTTTCTTGTACTTCCAAGTGGCCATAGATAGTGCGAGCCGTCAGAGATAGTGCGTACCTGTGCACCAACTAGGCTGATGTCCCTAAGCACTACTCTTAACTAGCCCTAACCCTAACTCTAGCCCCAACCCTAACGCAGATATCTGCTTGTATCCCGAACAATGATATGGACCGAGAGACGGCTTGTATCTCAAAAAACTCTCCTATGTTGAGTGGCATGTATGTCAAGGTACCATTGTAAGGACACTTTATTGCATCATTCTGAAGATGATGTATGCTGAATGACGATGTTTACCCGCTTGCCCCTGCTGGTATCAGCAGGGTATTGCAGAACAAACCTCCCCATATGAAGCTGGGAGTGTAAACATGCCGGTCGCCTCTCTGCTCCCCAGACTGCCTGTGCTCCTCCTGGGGCTTCGGGGTAGAGTCGCGTATTTTGGGGAGCAAACTCTGCATTCCTTCCGTCCTCGGCGCCCGTCTGAGCCATGACAGCACCTCGGGGTGGTGTGGGGGCGAACACGACGCTGCAGACTAACCGCCGCTGTCAGGCCCAGTCAGAAATAATCTCCCCCACTTCATCCCGAGCCTCGACAGCCACGCTGGGGCCTGGCACCGTGTTTTTCTGTGTTGGTGCAGACATTGGGGCGGGGGTGGGGGGTGCAAACTGAGGGCAGGGTGGCACTGCCAGGGCGTCCAGGTCACATGACCCGAAGTGAACATCATGGAGGCCCAGGGTGCAGCAAAGCAAAGTGTCAGAGAGACCCTGGTATGGCTTGAGGGGTAACTGAAGGCTGTCAGTCTTTATTGATGTTAGAGCTCCCCCTACTGACTGTGTCGGGAACTGATCTAAATCGGTCGTTTCTCCCACAGGACAAACAAAAGGACCAAAAGGATCCACCGACCTATGTCTCTCAACTTTGGCTTCAAATGAGGAAAAAGTCTCCGCTATGTCACCTGATCTCAGCTGACACAAACTGATATTTGCTCAGGTGACGTCACATTTTAGCCCCAGCGAGTGTAAATGCCGTCACGGCTGCCGTTACGTCACTCTAGTTTTCTGTGATGACGCCACGCTGGTGCGACATTCACGTGATGGTTTCAGAATCAGAAGAATGTTTCCAATCCTATAAGGTCATTCTGTCATACATTTCTTGTTTTCGAGTTTTGGACGCTGTGGTGGCAAACAGGAGGGAGTGGTCGTAAGCGGAGACTGTGGATGAGGAAGTGCAGGCGGTGATGTTCTCATTTTGGAAGTCGGGTTTCTTTGTTTCAAACACCTCATGTGATAAAGAGGGATGAGCACCGACACGTGGGAGAAGGCCACAGCTGTGGTTAGAGGGGGAAAAGGATGATGAGTAAACGGCGGGAGGAATGGTGGAGCCGGAATGGAGGGAGTGAGAGAGAAGACAGAAATGTCATTAGCTGCAATCAAAGAGGTTTGGCGAGTCCTGGGGGCAAGTGGGCCAAACTGCAGAAAGTTGGAGAGGAGGAATGCTGCCTTTGAAACTTTCAAAGCTTTTTCCTCCATCCTGGATTCTGTCGAAACCACAAGCCCTTTTGCTAAATAAATACTTCAGCTTCGGTCTAGAACTTACAAATGTAATCTCTGAAAAAAAAAATGACATCACTACTGGCGTCCAGAATTTGTGGAGTAGTTGATGAGGTCACCGACGGTCGTGATGTCGCTCCGCGGTCAAAGTGGAGGTGAGAGGTGGAGGAGTTTGAGCGGGAAGGCCCCGCGTTGTCGCTGACACGCATGGGTGGAAACATCTGCACAGTTTGGCAAAGGAGGAGGAGAGAATGAGCCCATATATGGTGTCTCAGCGACCAGGCCGTCTGAAATTGGCGTGTTTTGTTTGATTCCAGGATCCTCTGTTGCTGAGTTTCATACAAATGGTTTATGTTGTTTACTTGTTTATTGTTGCATTTCTATTCTATTCTATTCTATTGTGTTGTGTTGTGTTGTGCTGTGTTCCTATTCTATTCTATTCTTTTCTGTTCTATTCTGTTCTCGTCTATTGTGTTCTATCCTATTTGTTTCTTTTCTTTTCTTTTCTTTTCATTTCACGTCTCTTCTTATCTTTTCCTTTCTCCTGTTTTCTTTTCGTTTCACTTCTTTTCTTTTTGATTCTTTTCTGTTCCACTCTGTTTCCCACTCTGTTCTGTTCTATTCATATGTAAGATAAGATAAGATAAGATAAGATAAGATAAGATAAGATAAATTGTTTCCCTATCGGTCGATATTTTTATCGTATAAGAAAGTGAGCAGAAAAAGGAACATTACTTTTTTTTAATCCACTATACCATAAATAACGGTTGATTAAAACAAACATAAACAAACCGAATTTGATGTGACCTGGTATTTTCCGTCTCCGTAAACATTATTTTGTGCAGTATCGTTTTGCATCCTGTTCGTTACGCATCTGCCGGTGACCCTGCGCCTTTTCACCGCTAGAGGGAGACATGCTGCCTGAGTGCACCAGTGCCTCTGGGCACGGAGAGAGGGAGAGGGGGAGATGGAGGAGGAGGATGAAGATGGAGAGGAACTGTCAGTCACGTGACGGTACACCCGAGGACAGGTAGAGGTGTGTGTGGTGCGGTGAGGACATGAAATAGAGGGAGAGAAATAGAGAGAGAGTTTCTTTCTCTGCTCTCCCCGTCTTCCATGCAGTTTTAGTTTTTAATCCAAGGAGCAGCTGAGAATTCGCCCGTGTTGCGAAAAGATTACGAGGCCGTTAACAGTTTAAGCGTGTGTGTGTGTGTGTGTGTGTGTGTGTGTGTGTGACCCGAGAGGTCCCATTTATCCGGAATGATCCCGCAGGCCCGTCTGATGTCTGTTATATCGCCATTCTCTCTCTCGCTCTCTCTCTTTCTCTCTCCCACTCGCTCCTCTGCGATACCAAACAAATACCGGCGCCACAATGGGCCTTTATACTACGGCCGTGTGAGAGAGGGACAGAGGGAGAGAGAGAGAGGGAGAGAGAGAGAGAGAGAAAGGAGGGGACGGACGGGATTGTGCTGGATTTGAGCGCTTCCGCACATCACACACGCACACACACATACCCGCAAACACAAAACAACTGGGGTAAAAAAAAAAAAAAAGGAAACT
>OMPJ01000286.1:0-12752 GCA_900312935.1 Carapus acus
GCTAGCTTCAGCCATAATGTCCAAATTAAATCAGATAGTTAATTTTACAACAGACGCGTGGACCTCGCAATACTGTTTTGAAGAGTGCAGGAAAGGCTCGACTGATTGGTTCGCCGTGCGACGTCACCTCCACATGGTCACAAGAGCACGAATCAGGAAAGAGTTTCTTACTAAATAATGAATATTAAGTAGCCACATGTGACAGGTACAGAACAGGCGCAGCAGGTCTCTAGGTCTGTGATTGCTGCATATAAAAACAAATAAACGGACTGTATTCGTTCGGTACAGCACTGTACCGTACCGAAGGTCTTTTCGGTACGGTTCGGTACGAATACAGTGCACCGTTACAGGCTTACCTCCCAAACATCCAATCGAAGGCCATGAGGCATCCTATTGGACAAACTGAGGAGCAGGGTTGGTGTGGCAGGATGTGCCCTAGAGTGGTTTATTACTCCTACCTCAATGAACGCTGTTTCTCAGTGTCTGATGGCCCTTTCAAGTCTGACACCGCCCCTTTACACTGCAGTGTACCCCAGGGTTCTGTGCTGGCCCCTTTACTTTCTACTCTGTAATGCTGCCGCTTGGTCAGCTCATCAGAAATTTTCCTGATGTAGCTTATCACTGTTACGCGGACGACATCCAGCTACATTTTTCCTCTTGACCTGGGAATATGCAGTGTCTCAGCGTTTTGCTGGAGTGTTTGGCCGCCATCGAGGGCTGGATGGCGAACAATCTCCTACAGTTAAATGTGGCCACGACCGAAGTCATTGCCTCTGACAGTGTCACAGCCAGGGTAGTAGAAAACAACATCCGTCCTAGTATCAGGAACCTTAGTGTGCATTTTGATCGGTTTATGCTCTTGGACACTCATGTAAAGTCTCTGAGTCAAAAGAGTTTCTTTCACTTAAGAAACATTGCCAAATTACGTTCCATCACCTCGCACTCGGAACTGGAGATGGCCATACATGCTTTTATTTCATTCAGGCGTGATTATTGTAACTCACTTTTCACTTGCCTAAACCAAGCATCCATAAAATGTCTCCAACTGGTCCAAAATGCAGCCGCCAGATTACTCACCAGGTCAAAGAAATCTTGTCATATTACACCAATACACCAATGCTGCCCTACATTGGTTACCAATTAGTTTCAGGTTCCAGTACAAGTTACTACTGTTCACTTTTAAGGCTATCCACGGCTCTGCTCCCAGCTGTGACCTCATCCTCCAGCACATCCTCAGCCGCTCTCTGCGGTCAGCTGACCAGGGGCTCCTGGCAGTGCAACCGCACTAAATTAAAAACCAAAGGTGACCAGGCCTTTGCTGCAGTAGCACCACGCCTCTGGAACTTGCTTCCTCAGGCTCTGAGAGTGGCCGTGTATAGCTTTAGAAAGCACCTAAAAACCTATATGTTCCAACAAGCCGTCTTAGTGTAGGCCTAAGGCTCTTTTATTCTTTCCATTTTACAGTTATTTGGTCTTTTCTTTTTGCTGGTGAAAAGTTGCACTTGCACCTTATGAAGCACTGCCTCATGTCACACAGTTATGGCATTATTTTGATGTTGTTTCGTTGATGTTGTGGTGATGATGCCTTCACTCATGTGAACTCTCTGAGTCAAAAAAAGATTGGGAATCACTGGTTTAGAGTTCAGCGCACTTACGTCTTAGGGGCAGAAGGAGTTTTTGTGCCTGGTGGTCCTGGCGCTGATGGACCGGTACCACCTGCCGGAGGGCAGCGGGTTAAACAGGTGATGGGTGGAATGGGTGTTATCTCCTGTGATTCCCTCAGCTCCTCTGAGGCAGCCAGCTGTATAAATGATCCTCTTTGCTGTTTTTACCACTCTGTGGAGCATCTAATGTTCCGCGTCAGTGCAGGAGGAGAGCCATACTGTGATGCAGCACACCAGAATGCTCTTGATGGTAAAGTGGTAGAAGGTCTCTGGCAGATGTTGTCCCTCTTCAGCTCTCTCAGGAAGTGCAGACGCTGCTGTGCCTTTTCGATGATGGTGGCAGAGATTATGGTGCCCAGGGAGGTGAAGGCATGGGCCATTTCCACCTGATCTCCATTGATGTAGATGGGGGCCAGGTCTGCCCTTTGCCTCCTGAAGTCCAGGATGATTTCCTTTGTCTTCCTGGTGTTCAGAAACAGGTTGTTAGCACAGCACCTTTCAGACAGTCTCTGGACCTCATCCCCGTAGGCCAGTGTTGTTCAACCGGTGTGCTGCGAGATCTCATCAGGTGTGCCGCTGACAAAATAGTCACGTGCAAATCTGTGCAATCGAAGGAGGAAAATATATACTGAAGGAGAAGAAAATATTTAGAGGTTGAATATGTACAGAAGAATACCTCAAAGATACCAGTGTTCACATTCAGCACTTTGCAACTGCAAAGAGGGGAATGATAGAATGAAGATATATAGAATGAAGATAGATGACCTTATCTTGTTAATCGACACATGCCTAAGTGATTGCGTTTGCTTAATTCTCAACCAGGCAGGCCTCAATCACACTTTCGTGTCGGTAGATGACGCCTGTACATTTCCCTTAGAACACGATTGTTCCATCAAGATAATGATGCAGAGAGAAAAGCAGAGTCAAGAGAGGACAGAGCCTTTATTAACAGGTTGAAGCTTATGCAAGGCCAGTTGACACATGGCTGTCCAACACACGTAAATCTATCTTCATGGATCCATAAATACAATTAATTTCTCTCCATTTTCATTCTTTGGCTGAATATGCCCAGAGGCCATTTGGAGTCTGCTGATCGAGAGTAGCAATGGTTATGTAATTCTTCTCTTTGGTGTGTGTGTAAGTGCAGGTCAGAGGGTGTGTTATGCTCCTTCTGAGCCTAAATTGGGGCTTGCAACCCATCATGAGGATTACAATCTGACAATATGTGTGGATGAGTTTGTGCAAGGAGCAGTGTCTCATCCTTGTACCTCCTCATCTCTGAGCCAAAATCAGTGTGAACACAACTTCACTTCAACACGCTGACATTGTAGTTGAACCCGAAAAGACTTGCCATTGGCCTCACCATGTGTTTGCAGATTTGCAAGATCCTTGAATGCTTCATTTGGTTTGTTTTCTGACAATTGTCTCGATCATACCATTGTAATGACTGTGACTTGGATCGACTCAAGAGACGTATTTATTTTTCTGTTGAAATAATGAAAAAAAACAGACACTACATACATGATAAAGCAATAAGTACATTTTGATGGCCCACCATTTACCAACAGTGGTTAACAGTAGTAGTGATTGTTCACAGATAAGACATGGTCCTTTTGGTCTTTCTTGCATGCAAGATTTCAGTTTTTCTCAAGATTTTGCCCTGTGGACTCGTATCAGACAGGCATGCCTATGCGACATCATGAAAGGCTTCTGCGATCGATCTGTGGACATACGTTTGTCTGTCGAGGCACCTAGATCATAGTCACATTGTCATCTGACTCTGTTGTGTTCATTGCTGACAGGCAGTATTCCGTCAACAACTGTGAGTGCTTGGGGTTCCACTAAACCAGGACAATATGATAAAAATTGCTGTTCCTGAAAATGGCTTCAAATTCTACTGCCTACTGGTGTTGTGATGTACACTTTCCAATATGATGAAATAGAATGTCTCTGGAAAGCCGTCACGATAAAACATAGTGTGCATCAGTCGTGTTTTGTTGTAGAAACCTAGTTATTCAGCTTACTGTTATAGATTCCCCTCTGTATTATGCTAACAACCTCAATCATCATACTACACACACTCACATGCGTACACAGAGACACAGACGTGCACACAGTTTCCATGGAAACAGAATCCTGTGCCTTTTATGACTGGTTGTTTGCCGAAGACAGCCAAAATGATCTCAGTGGCAAATTTGTGTGTGCACGTGTGTACGAAATAATGGAGCATATGCTTGTATCTTGAAATATATACAGTTCTTGTATTTCCACGTCGCAGTGTTGTGATTGTGCTCAGATGAAGACCTTGTCATAATCCCTCTGCAAATTTTGTCATTCAGTCCTCTCCAAACCTGCTATGCTATTACGACACGATTGCAGTTGTGGGTGTTTTCAAAAATGTGGAAGTATTGCTTGTTCTCTTTTTTTCCAATTGGACACACACATACATATACACAGACATGTTTCCAGCCTGGCTACTCCTCAGTTGCCTAATATGTGTCTGAGGGCCAGATGGCTGCGTTGAGGGGGGCGTGATTCACAGAGCTAGCGGCTGTGAGTTTGGCTAACCCCAGTTTGTCAGACGGTAGCCAGCTACCCCTCCGAGTGACAATGGCAAGCATACAACTTGCTATTACACACTCAACATGCCCCAGCCTCAAACTTTGCAATGATTAGAGTGTAAACCCAAGTGTTTCCGCGGCAGGAGCCAAATCGTGTGGATGTTCAACACATCTCTTTGACATTGTGGCAGTTTGGCTTTAACACTGGTGATGTTCGAATGTGAGCGATCCAGAAACCACTGCGTTTTCTGATGAGCCACTGCAGCTCAGTACCCGAGGTTACCACTGACAGCTTGAAAAGACAAAGCATAGAAGTTGCCTTTTTATGCCAGTGCCATGTGCACTTGAGCAATCATTTTGTTATGGCAATTATGTTGTGTTTTTTTTTCCCCACAAACTGTTGCTGTGGTATTTGGCTTTCATGATGTTTGAATACCTTTGGTAAGTTACAGACGGAACAGAGGTCTTGCTGCACAGTACCTTGGCCTTAACCTGAGTTCCTTGTTGCTCAATTTTGACAGGAAGTAAGCTGAACAAGGACCTGAAACACTATTTGAGCCAGCGATTCCAGAAATCGTCGCCAGACCATGAACTGCAGCAAACCATCCGGGACAACCTATACCGCCATGCTGTGCCTTGTGAGTGTTTTTCTTTCCTCTCATGTCTCTGCTAAGAGTTTTGCTGTTATTTCTTGATGAGTTTATCATCTTGTGTGAGATTTTCGAGTGTTTTTGACAATTGTTAAAGTGGCTTTAATTACCGCCATCCAATTTGTGAACATTCATGACAAACTGCACCAGCAACCAGTCGGCCTCAAGCTGAATGTATGCTGCAAAAGAAGCAGGATCTTTCTTCTCGCATGTCAGGCTGTGAGAACAAAATGACATTTTGTACATAATGGCATTATCCACAGCCTGTTCTCAGTATACTTTCTACACATTGGCCAAGCATAACTTTCTCTTGTAGAGGCTGAGGAACCTATTGTGTGACTGGTTAGGTAGACCAGTGTCTGACCAATCACACAGCACTGTGAAAACTGTCACGATCATGGTCCGACATTTGTGGGTGCCATGCCCCCATGGAACTTCAGCAGTGTTGTGCCCAGCTGTTTAGCCACAGCACTGCCATGTAGTATAGGAATTGCCGTTCCTCCTCACAAAAGGAAAAAACGCATATTGTTTGACAAACTGGTCAAATCATCCTCAACTTTGTACTTTCTGAAGGGAAAAAGAATAGAGGAAATTGAACACTCTGTCTGTCTGTCCGTCCGTCCGTCCGTACGCAGTATGCAGACAGAATGAGCCCTGCTGGAGCTTGCTGTGTGATGGATGCACTTGTGGTTGCTCCTAGGTTGTTGTGTATTAATTGTACTGGCCCCACTGACAAGTTCTACAGTAGTTTAATTACAACCAGTACCGGTAATTAAACAATTGTAGAACACCACCATGGTTCAACCAGCAGTTTGAGTCATAGCAGGCAGATAAGAGGAGGAATTTAGAGATGACCATTCTGCCAGACTCACTGTTCCTCAGCTATGAAAACTGTAAAGTACACTCACTTGGTCACCCTCTTGCTCTTATCAACTATTTCCATGACAGCAGCTTCAATTTCTTTCTTCTAAATCATTGTGAACCTCATCTGCCTATTGCCACACTTCCTAGGTCTTACTGATTTCCAGTTGGGTTTTTTATGCTAATTTTTGCTGTTGAAAGACAGCTATTACTTTAAACCTGTCCTTTCCCTATGATTACCCATGTGTTGGCTTTTCAGTTGATTTATTTTTGCCCCGCACTGGCAAATTACTGCATGTATTTCGGAAGCCTTTTCACGCACATTTATCTGCATTAACTCCATTGCCATATGTCATAGTCCAGGGCGGGGATCCGGCCAAAATGGCTGTTTTAATCACGGAGCAGTCTGTGGCACACTGGAAAAGTCCCAGTGTAGTCAGTTGAGCCATGAAAGAACTCCTGTGGTGATGTCTTATTACGCCATAACATTTTGTTATAGTAGTGCAAAGAAATAATAAATTAGTAAATTTTTGATGATGACTGAAGGGGCACTCACCCTAGTCCCCATTTGTTTGGTTTCACCCTTCGTTACTATGCTCTTTTTCTTATTTGGTTTAGTTGTATTTGGTTTAGTTGTAATTCCCTCGCAAGGTTGCTGTTCAGTCAGTGGCAGGATAAGGGTGTTGTTCTCTGGTCTTGAAAGCATGCTGTTACATAAGATCTTATTCAATTTGCAAAACTGATACTCAAATTATCTCACTATAAACACATTTCTATGCGGTTGATCGGGTAGTTCCTAGTTAGACTTCTCTTCAGATTGATGTTTAAGTTGATGTTTGAGATGTTAGTACTTTTCTGTTGGTGTGTCACCTTGGTTATGAAGTTACATAGAATGAGTCTGCAAAGCCTCCTGACGAGGTCATCTGGATCCATAAACTAAGATGGAAACACTTTGGAACAAAAACACAGATCCTCTCTGCTCACACACCCTTAAGGTCGCCTTCTCGGTTCTTCCCATATCTCTGGAAAAACTTTTCCACCACCACCCTGTGTCTGTGGAGGGATCCCTTAGCTTCTCATGTGGTAATTCCATCTGCACACTCAGCATTCCCAAATTCCCATTATCCCCAAGAGCCCTCTATCTCCTCTATTCTACTCTCATGCCTGACCCCTGCTGCACACACAGTTGCGTACACGCATGCATACTCCCCCGATGCTTGTCCTCTTGCTGCTTGTCCTGCTTTGCATTTTCACTCTTTCTCTCTCCCCTGCTAGTTGTTAGTATTTGGAGAGGCGAAAACAATAAGAGGCGTGTTGCTATGTTTGGTCGACACTTGTGTTGAGAGCACGACAGTTTGTGTCTGAAAACAGCTAAAGGAAGAGGATGTGACAGTACGATCTCGAAATCATCAAGGCAAGTATCTGTCTCCTCTGTGATGATTGTGAGGATGGTTTTCGTTTACTTGTGGTTTGCAGACTGTGTGTGTGTGTGTGTGTGTACGTGTGTGTGTGTGTGTGCATGCACGAGCATTTGTGTACGTGTCTGTATTGAATCTTAAGCCTCGCAATGCAGACGGATCGGACAGACTGTATATAGGCTAAGAGGACAACTCCGAGGGAGGTGGAGGCAGTGGGTGGGGGTAGGATGGAGTTGAGTTTGGGTGTGGGGGAGGGTGGAATGGGAGAAAAAGAGGGATGGAAGACACACAGACATTCAAATGAGTGTGCCTAGCTAAGGCACAAACATATATTCCTGGCTCCAAGCACGCGTACACAGTTTTCAAACTGGACAAAGGGTAAAGGAATGGACCACAGTGGAGCAACAGAATGGCTTTGGCGACTGTCTAGTAAGACAGTCAGCGTTGTGTAAGACACTCGTTCAGTCTATGTAACACTCATGGAACACCGATTGCAACATGGTTGTTTTATTTTGCCAGCAGTCTGTTAGATAGTAGTCCTGTTAAACTGGTTCTTGTTTGGATTACACTATTGGCTCTCTGGGACCTGTACTGTAGCCAATGGGAAGTGGGAATGAGTGTACCTGTTGACCTCAGAAGCCCAAAGTAAAGATCAAGTTGAGGAGTGCTGTGTACGTGTTGTGGTGATGTGAAGACACATACTGTTTTCAAATTTCCTCACCAGCACTTGAAAGTCCCTTTCACACATTGGATACATTTCAGATAATATGTGGTCACAATAGCTGAATGATGGGACGTTTCCCCTATACTCATAACACACCTGCTAACAGCCTCACACAAACCTTGATGGATACATGTGTCACCATTTTTGCTGTCACTGTGTATACACTCAGTGACAGACGAGACTATGAAGGAGCATAATGTGAGCTCGTGCAAATGACACCATCACTACAATCACACCCTGTCACATATTACCTGTACACCAAACAGTATGGTGATGCCTCAGGATATGAGTAAATCAGGTACGAGCACAAAATTGCCAACCCGAAAATTTGCTTTGGTGTTCAACCATTTGCTTGTGCATGAGCAGCGCTGTGATCACACCACATCTGGGCCATCACGGCATCCCTTGCTCAGGTTGAATCGTTCCCCTGGAGCAGAGGCATTTCTACATTCAAATGTGCTAGTCAGTGTTTTTTGTAGTTTGCATGATGACATTGTGTAAGTCATGATGTCGCTTGCAAGATGGTTGCAAAGAAGAGTGCTGCTAAGAGGAGAAAGGACAAAATTTACATAGAATTTAAGGAGATCTTGGGGAAACTCTAGACTGGGATACATGTGGCCCTTCTTGTTCAAAGTTGAACGGCCATTCATCGTATACAATCTGCAATGTCCTGAAGAAGAAGAAAAGAATAGCTGTGATTCATCCGAAACTCCAAGACGTTGTTGAAAAGCTGTCGTTGTGATGGATCAATTAGAGGTTGATCCGTTCTGATCCTTGGGCCCAACAGGGAAATTGTTTTTCTGGGACAGCTTTGGGTCTGGAGATGGATGGTGCAGATGTGAAGGAGTTATTGCAGGAGCACAGAAATATTTGTTAAAACGTTAATCGTGATGCAAGTTTGTCACAATACAAGCTACTTAACGGATTGAATTGGTATCCTGAGACGCATTTGGAAAGCAGGTCATATTTTGTCATTTGTGGGTGAGCTTATTGAACTTTTACCTGTTGAGATACATGTTAGGAAACAGTGTGCCATCATATTTTACTTACTGGCATAATTATGTTGGGAAATTAATTTGTTAATGATTGAAGCTTAGTTGTCACTGTTGTTTGAAAAATTAATAAATAAAATAAATGGTAAAATGAATTACGAAGAAACTGACAATTCTGCAAATCATATGGGAAAAAATGTTTGAGGGCTAATTTCATGCACTTTCACATGGGCATTTGAACCACATTGGAAAGTAGTTAACTTGCAGGCAAAACAAATTCCAGAACATTACTGCTGCTTCCTGGCTTCATGCACCTCTTTGTGCATGACTGGAGGTTCTAGAGTTCCAGATGAAGATCCTCCAGAGAAAAAGTTGCCATTGTTAGTATCAGCAGTCATGTGTGAAAATAAAGGGTTTCATTCATGGGCCTCTATTGTTTGCCAAATCCTGCAGTACAAAAAGATTGTCCACTGCAGTGAATGAGCATAGATGTCATTGTAACAAAGTAACTCCCCTAGAGCATGGGTCAGAAATGTAACTTTTCATCAAATTTATGAAAGCGTATTTATGCTTACAACTTAAGTGAGGGGAGCTCTTGCAGCCGTCTGAGGTTGGTCTCCAAAAAAAGGACCATCGGACAGCTGTAGCTAATTCAGATTTCTGCTGCTATAAACTTAACTGACTTGGTCGTCAGATCCTAGCCGGGCTCCAGCCAGACAATAAATTGAAATTTGACACAGCTTGTATATTTCTGTACCCACCTTAAACTGAAAGATATAGCTGAAAATTTTAGTTGATGTTCTCTGTTTAGTAGTTCATATAGCAACTGAATATATTACAGTAGCAGATGCTCACACACACACACACACACACTCTTTCCCTCCCTGTGTTTCTTCTACATGACCCTTGACATTTTTGCAGTGGGTCACCGCCATTCCCACACATCCCCTCCTCTAGCAGCCACTGGGGGTCAGAGGGTAGCAAATGAAACATAAACGTGTACACCCAACTTCCCTCCATTTGTGCCAGCTGGCTAATTTGACTCAGCGAAAGAAAGAACTTTCACTCAACACCTCCTGATTTCTTGACACCGACCCAGATAAGCAGAAGTTAGATTTCACGTACTGACCCAAATTAAGGAGATTAGTGGTGATGTAGGAATTGCTCTTGGATTCGTTCTGAGCAGTCCAACATAGCCCTCAGCCCTCCTGATCTTTGAGAGAGAGCGAGAGAGCGAGAGAGAGAGCGAGAGAGAGAGAGAGAGAGAGAGGCTCTGTTGAGGCTCCGTTGTGTATCCCCGTATGAGTATGAGCCAGACGAGCTCCACTCGGCGGTGTGTAGACGCTGCTCACGCCTAGCCGCGGTTAGCTTAGCATCACAGGACCGAGGGCAGACCGAAACGAGGAAGGAGGAGGGGACGACAGAGGGAGCTGGGCCGTGAATCTGCGCCGAGTTTACCTCCTCTCCTCCGTCCCTTATTGGATTTTTGTGTCCTTCTGTCTCGGCGTCGACGCGGCGAACGGCGAGGGAGGAGAGGGACTCACGCATCGTTGGCCCATCCAGGTATTTTGGCTCCGGGGTTTATGAAGGGGTGTATATATATAAATATTTATATATATATATCCCTGTTTACCGCCGAGGCTTCGGCGGTATACAGAGAGGGTAGTCAATGTCGGGATGTAGAGGGGAGGCGGGTGGAGACATCACACCGGGGGACGCGGGCGATAATGGAGGCTGATGGGTGTTGTGATCAAACGGAGACTGTGTTCACGTCTGTGAGCCATTTCCCCATATGTGTGTGCGTGCGCGCACGCGCGCGCGTGTGTGTGAGAGAGAGTGGGTGTGTGTGTGTGTAGAGGCAGCTGTATTGAGCTGTATGATCTGTTGACATGCTTGTTCATGCTGGAAGCCATTATCTCCAGCCGCTGTGTGTCTTTCAGCTCTCTCCTCCATCCCTCCCTCCGTATTTTCCCGCTCCTCTTTCCCAACCTTACCAGTCTGAAATGCGTCTGATTTGGTGAAGAATGGGTTGGTTTTCCCAGTTCCCACCCTGCTTTTCCAAATGGATCATTTTGAAGCCTTGCCTTCATCATTTCTACATTGTTGTGTAGGGGCGCTTTGCCCATGGTGCTTTTACCATCCAATTTTCTTCTTTTCAATGGCTGGAATAAAAAGACAAAGAACCGCCCTCTGTCTGTGCAGGAGCAGGGATGGGAGGGGTTGAGAGGCATTTTCAGGCTGATTTCTGGCTGATTTAGCATCATGTTGCTCCAGTAGCACTTCAGGTTTTGCAGTTGAACATTGTAATGTCTGAATCTTCCCTTCGTATCATCCTCTCTGGGAATGTTCAGAGCTTAAAGTGTCGCAAAACGCCCTGTTTTGTGGTCCCGCTCTCCCTCATCCTGTGTATTGCATGTTTGCGCCATCCTTACATTGCCTCTTCCAGCCAGTTGGAGCAGCGAAAACACCCTTCATCAGACTCAAAACACTCCATCACAATCGAAAGCCACTTGCACCAATCACTGAAGGGCGATAACAACACCCCACCCCTTTTAATTCACTTGAGATTTAGAAGGGGTGCACTTTCTTGGAGATTGAAGTTATTGGGTGCAGGTGATCATACGGCAGCATGATGAAATGTGATAGATACTACCCTCTGAACGAAAAGAAAAACCTCACAAAAAACACAAAATTGGAAAAACAATGCACCTGGACGTGCTGGAATCTGTTGGCCTGTGCCTTTCGGTTGTATTAACCCTTTGTTTATACAGATGGCATCATCCCCCTGCCAAGCTGGGTAACAGGCAGCTTGCCGCCCCTACCTGGATATCTGTCCGCTTCGTCGTGTGTTTCAACCTCTGGGGAACAACAACAACATTAAAAAAAAAAAAAAAAAAAAACAGCCCCCCTCGGAAAAACTGACTGGCAAGGGCTTGTCAAGCTCTGTTTTGGTTATGGAATTAAAGAACAGATTGAGATTGTGCTAGTTGCCTCCTTGTGTGTGTGTTTGTGTGTGTGTGCGTGCGTGTGTGTCTGCTTGTGTTCCTGAAAGTAAGCAGCCAAGACATGACTTGGGAAATTATGGCTGATGTGTGCGACGTTAAAGCACGTTCACTTTGACTGCTGCCAGATTTCCTCTCTGCCATGTTGATCAGCGTTGATCTGCTCTCTGAATTTTCTTCAGGCAGAATCAGGGACTCTTAACAAATGAAAAGACAGAGGTCAGCATGAGGTCAGGATGTGTGTTGTGTGTGTTACTATGTACATTATGTCTATTTCCTGTGGCCACTTTTAGGCTCATCTCAATTGTGCTGCTTTATTTTCTTAGGCTTACAAAGCACAAAAGATTTTATCCATTACTTGGTACTGAGAGAATCTGTTGGATTAGGTCTCAGCTAGGGCTGGACGATTTGGCCTCAAAAAAAAATCTTCGATTTTTTAAAGGAAAATTCGATTTTCGATTTGATTTTCGATTTTTTTTTCCAATGCACTTAAAAACAACTGCAGACATCTGACATATTGTCAAAGTGCAACTTTATTGCTGTGGTTGTCCTCAGAGTAAAAATGCATATAAACAATCCAAAATTAGAAGTAAATGAGGCTCTGTCATTGAGCAATTTCAAGCTTTTACTCAGGTTTAAGTTTTCAAAAGTGCAACAGCAACTTCACAGTACCTCAAATGATCTGATTAGGAACAGATAACTAAACAAAGATTACTGTTTAAAGAAATCTTAGCATAGTGCAAATAAAACATTAAACGTGTTGCTTAAATGCCTGTGGTAGACATAACCTACTCAAAAGGTAAACAAATGTAAGCAAACTTTTATCTTTAACAAACAAAATATGTGCTTATTACATCTCTGACACCTCCTCCAGCTCAGC
>OMPJ01000303.1:0-15501 GCA_900312935.1 Carapus acus
ACCCGAGCTGTGTGCCCCTTTCCCTCTTCTCTGTCTCTCTCCCTGTTCTCCTCCCTGTCTTTCTTGTCCTAGGCATCCCCCGCTGCATCATCACCCATATTTGACATGCTCCGCTCTCCCATCTATCACTGCCAGTTCCGGAGTCTGTAGTCAATGCGATGGTGGTTATGGCTCTGGTCCGGCTTTCTCCCGGTGGCATTTTGGAAGCTGCTTGGCGTCCTCTTCGCTACATTACAAAAACTACATCATCTTTAATACTTGTTATGACTGTTGTATATTGTCTGTGTCTCTGTACACAACATCTATTGCATGTCTGTCCGTCCTGGGAGAGGGATCCCTCCTCTGTTACTCTCCCTGAGGTTTCTTCCTTTTTCTCCCTGTTAAAGGGGTTTTTGGGGAGTTTTTCCTTATACGATGCGAGGCTCTAAGGACAGGGGATGTTGTATTGCTGTACAGAGTGTAAAGCCCTCTGAGGCAAATTGTAATTTGTGAGATTGGGCTATACAAATAAAAGTGACTTGACTTGACTTTTCAGGGACATGTGGGATGACATGTGGGACATTGTGCAAGAATTTCTGGAAAGAGGTTAATCAGGATGATTCATTCTTTCTCTCAATCTAAGATGAACAAATCCACTCCACTTGCAGATCTGAATCTCAACAGCGCAGATGCTCTGATTGAGCATTGGGCATTTGATGCATATGAGTGAAATTGGTCAACATTAGACGCTATATTTATGCACTTAATGCCTATATATTCTGTGGCTCTGGAATGCTGACCAGTAATTCACCATAAATTGCTATCACATACTGCTGACATTGAGTCAGTCAACTTTCAATCATTTGACTTAAGAACAGTAGTGCAACCATTTGCTATCAGTGTGTATCTCACATGGCTGAGATATGTCTAGTATTAGACCGTTAAGGGTTTTCCTATCTCAAAGGCACTGGTGATCCCATGAGAATCGGGGACTAGAGACTAGAGTTGGCACCTTGAAGTACATGGAATTCTCTTACACCTAAGTTAAGCCATACTTCGCTACGGCAGCAGAAGATAGTGAATACCACAATAGCAGAAGATAGTGATACCACAATTGTGGTAAAACTGCAGCCCCGATTTAGAAGAAAACGGTCCTAACCAAAATTCTATGTAGTGTTTTAAAATATGCAAGTATTTCATGTATTCATTCACCTGCTAATTTAATTTTAGGACACTTTACAATCATCAGGCAACGACACAGATGGCACTACATAATACTGTGTATAATGAAATACTAAAAAAGAAATATAACTATAGTAAGAATTGCACTTGTGTTAGACTAATTCCAGTTATTCTTCACTGAACAGCTCAAAAATGCAATATGTAGAGGCATAAGCACACACAAAATTATGTTGCACATTTCACTGTATATTTCTGTGAAAATTATGGTGAAAGCGTGTGTAAAATGATCTTCTATGTTGATTGACTGTCAGTCAAAGTATGCAGACCTCTGGACCTAATGAATGAAAGGTGTTCGCTCCTTGCTGTCGTTGTCTCCCTCAGGCTCCTCCTCTTCCTCCCCTGCTTCACTTGTCTCTGTGCTGTCACCGGCCATCTAGTGTTAAAATTAGCTTTGTTATCCTCTTAACACATTCTGAGGTATCAGCACATAAAATACAGGTGTGAGCAGATGTCACGCTGGGCAGAAATGTGAGAAAACATTTACCAATGGACATTCCAATTGCAGGCAAAAATACCTGAAAGAGGAACAAATTTAAGCATTATATGTTGTTAGTCTTGATGTGGGGTGAAGATCACCATGGAAACAGCTACTGTTAAACAGGTGGGAAACCTACCCACAACTCTCTCAATGTCTCAGACTAAAAGTGCGATCTAAAAATACAAGCGCTGGGGCGGCAAGAACATAAAAAGCTCAAAAACAAATAATAGAGGTTTGCATGGAATGCAGCTGGCATCTTCTTTGAGCCTCACTAACAGCAGGGAAAATGCAGGGTGAGTCATCAATGTTGCAGGTAAGAGAGGTTGGTCTAATTATAGAAATGTCCTTTTACTGATCTATTCAAGTAATATATACCAGTAGTCTCAAACTCAAATTTACCAAGGACCAAATATGATTGCGCGCTCCCATCATCGGGCTGCAAGTTGTCAGGGAGCGAGCGCTCGCGGGCCGCATGTAATGAGCGGCAAAAGAAGAGGCATATAGTGAATTGAGAGGCTGGACAGCAAAGAGGGAGAGAAGGACTTATATCAGACAGCTACTCGGAAAGATGAAGTTGGGATAGATGTGCAGCAGGTTATAGTAATAATGGATAGAGATGGAAATGTCACCAATCACCAGTCACTGTCCATCATTATTGTGAACAAAAGGGGGCTAAAGGCTGCGAGCTGATCCAAACCTGAACCCGAGTGCTCACGGGCCGCATGTAATGAGTCACGCGGTAAGCGACAACGCGGGCCGCATATGGTCAGTGGGCTGCGAGTTTGAGACCCCTGATGTACAGAATACCAGTATCTTTATTCTTTTCTTTGCCTGGTGTATCAGCACCATAGACAATAACACATTAGACCATGTAAACTTGATGTATTCACATTAATAATTACCAGAGGAGTGGGAGACTTCTCAACATCCAGAATGAGTTTTCCTGTGTTTCCTCTATCATGGACCTTTTGCATTGCCTCTTTTACCTGAAAACAAAAGTTTGAAAATGACTCACATCCCAGAGCTGCAAGGCACGACCAGTGCAAAGGAAATAAAAATCATGTATGATGTATGATGTATGTTGGATTTAAAAAAAAAACAAGAAAAAAAAACAACAACGTTTGAGATCTTGGTGTTTTACCCAACAAAACATGATTTGAATAAATCTCCCTCAAACCAATATAGCCAGGGGCAAGACAAACTCCCCTTATTCTGCCAGTCACACACACACACACACACACACACACACTTTTTATTCCAGTCATAAAAAAAAGAAAAAAAAATGTAGCCAGAGTCAACATTAAAACTAACACAGTCTGAATTCAGCTTCCATAATGAGACTGGCTGTGCTCTCTGATCACCACCCCACACCATCCCACTATTTAACTACCGTACATTCTTCACTGACATCAGTCCTGCTGAATCGCCAAAGCACTCTGCAAACACGGAGGGGGAAATTTCCCATGTGTGTTGAACTTATGAGATGAATTACGTTACACCATCCCCTCACTGAGGATACCATTCACCTTGCTCTGTTGCTTTACATCACTTCTAGCAGTATTAAGCAGTCTAGTATTTATCTGCTGCATTTACAAGTTTCCGACTGCCAGCCAATAACGTTAATCAAAAAAAAAAAGTAACTTTTCCCATACATGAGTCAACATATACATCTGAAAATATGCATTGACACTACCTCTATTTTTCATACAGAGCTGCGGACTGAATGGGCCTCTGGTGCTGACTCTGACAAACCAACACATCATTACATTACTTACTGAATACAGTGATGAACATAGCAATCACAGTAAAACACTCTTGATCGTTTTCTGATCTCCTTTCCTACTATCCACAGTCTTTTGACACCTGCTATTAGCTCCTGATTACTTCCTTTGCCACTCTGGAGTTCATGACTTGTCTGCTACTACAGTTGCCTACCTCAAATCTTTTGTGCATGCCCCTGAGCTCATTGAGCTGATTCAGCAAATGCTCACGTTTTACTTGCACTTACTGAAGAGGATCTGCAGTCTTGACTGTCAAGGAATCTTAACTGAGGCCCTTTACTGATGAGTCCTTCTTGCCCTCTTCTTGTCCTCCTTGTTTTCCAGCTAGCTCCAATTCAATCTCTTTCTCTGCATTCACGGTATTCATAACTAACTGTGAGGTATTAGGAGGGAAGAGTATAGCAAGGCAACTGGTAGTGTGTAGGAAGACCTTAGTCACTACAGTAGAAAGAGGAAGAGAGGAAAGGCAGAGCTGAGGATAGATTGATGCATATCAAGGATGGAGGAGTGTTGCCAGGAGTTTAGAAAGGTCTTGGGTCATGCTGCAGGAAATCATGAAGATTTATCAAATGAAAGGGAGACTAAGTTAAGCAGGTGAGGGAAACTGGTAAAAAGGTGTTTGGTGTTTCTTCTGGACAGAGGAAGGAGGGCAAGAGGACTTGGTGGTGTGATGAGGATATACGAGAGAGCATACAGAGGAAGATGTCGGCCAATAAGTGGGATAGACCGGGAGATGAAGTCAATGGACAGGAGTACTATGAAGCTAGACAAATGGGAAGATGAGGTGTAGGAACGGCAAAGGAAGAGGCATATTGTGAACTTGGAGGTTGGACAGCAAAGAGGGAGAGAGGAACTTGTATTGGATAGCTACTCAGAAAGATAAAGTTGGGATAGATGTGTAGCAGGTTTAAGTGAAAACCTGGCAGGAACTGTAACTGATAACGTCACAGCAACGCTATCATCAAGTTTGCTGACGACACCACAGTAGTGGGGCTCACCACTGGAGATGATGAGTCAGCCTACAGGGATGAAGTGGAGCTGCTGTCAGAGTGGAGCCGAAACAAAAACCTGTTCCTGAGCACGGACAAAACCCAGGAGCTCGTTATTAATTTCAGGAGGGAGACACCCAACATCATGCCTCTTCAAATTGATGGGAACTGTGTGGGAACATGAGGGAGGATCTGACCTGGGGACCTCACACTAATAACGTACCCTTTATTAATCCCAAAGGCACCTCTGCAGGTAGGTCTTGCCTAACGACCCTTACTGGACGTAAGCCATAACTGGGGTTCAAAACCCTGTCTCCCGTGTCGCAGTCAGTGGTCTTAACCACTGTACTATCCAGCAACCTACAACTGGACTGGTGAAGAATGCTCAGAAGAGACTATATTTTCTGAGGGCTCTCATGGGATATAACATCTCAGAGAAACTTCTGATATCCTTCTATCGCGCACAGTAGAGAGCATCCTCACCTATTGACTCTGTACATGGTTCTCCAACGGCACAGTAGTGCAGAGGAAGGAACTCCAGAGAGTCATCCAGACAGCCAAGAGAATTACTGGCAGCCCTCTCCTCTCACTGCAAGAACTCTACAGTTCCCACTGCAGGAGAAATGCAAAAAGGATCCTCCAGGACACTTCACACTCGGCTCACAGACTGTTCGAACATCTCAGGCAGGCGTCTTAGGGCAATCAAATCAAGGACCACCAGAGGAGCAGTTTTTACCAAGCTGCCATAAGTCATCTCATCAGCATTACATAACAGTTTACAGCAAATGCTAAGATAAGTACACTGCGGATAACTTCAAACACTCAGGTAAACTCTTCCCACCCCATCATCGCTGCTATTATTTATACCATTATTTATACCATGGATGGGGTAGTTTGAAGACCTAGTAAACATGGAGAATGAGAGAGAGAGAGAGAGGAGGAGAGATGAAGGAGCAGTTCTCCTCTACTTGTCTTTCACTTCACCACAATATTGCCTGCAGACATCATTGCCCTCTGGGATTGATGCTTATCATCACCAGTCACAACCAAAGGCTGAGAGCTGATCCAAACCTGAGCCCATCTATCACTCTGACTGCACTCACCACTGTCTTGATATCCTCATACATGTCCTGCACAACCTTAGCATACTTCTTTACCACTCTAGACTTCCCTCTGAAGTATCAGTGTTGCTCCGTTGATGCCACATTATAGTGTTTCGCTATATATGTATATATTGTGACTTTCTGTCACCTTAACTTGCCACAGCAGAAACGCTACACACCTTTTAACCATAGCCCCCCACCAGGTAAGCTGTCCTCTCAAAATCATTTGGTATATCTCATGATTTTCAACACCCTAATCCTACACCCTCCTTAACTCCTGACAACACTCCTGCTTCCTCAGTTTTCATGATTTAATCCCTCGCTTGTGACTAAGATCATCCGACAACCATCATTTGTTTCCCCGAGTTCTTCTCTCTAACATCATATCTACCGAGCACCTGCTCATCTACTCCATTCTCCTTTCCAAAATGTCCACTGAGCTTTGGTCCAGTGATCAGTATCTAACCTTAGGGGACATTATCTACATCTTGATCCAATTTACTCCAGAAATCCTCTCTCTCTTCAGACATGTATCCAACTTGTGAGGCATACTCACTAACAACTCTCAACATGGCTTCCTCTATTTCTAGCTTCATGCTTGAGAGCCTGTTTGCAACTCCTCTCACCACGATTGCTGTACTCACTGTGTTTCTTCAAGATGATTCCTACCCCATTCCTATTTCCATCAACACATCGGCAGGACAATGTGTATGCCCCTCCAATGCTCCTGGCCTTGCTATCCTTCCATCTGGTCTCCTGAAGACACTATACATCTACCTTCATTCTCTCTAAATCAGCTGGCTCCTCCCATCCTCCCAACATTTGATGTCCCTACTCCCATCTCCATACTCTAACCAGGGGTTCTTCAACTTCATAATCAGTTGTGCCAAATATTGTAATCACAGGCTGTCTGTGGACCACACATGTGAAGCATTGACAGTGGAGGCGGGGGGTTACATGCAGGTCGGTGATCACCCCTCCATCAGAAGTGTTGTTCGGGGAAGGATGGAAATCAAATTATTTGTGATCTGCATATTTAGTTTTCCTGACACAACCCTAACCAGTTATCTGGGCTTCAGACTGGCACAAGAGCTACACTTTTCACCTCATTCTTGAATATCAATGAAAAAGACCAGTATTTGAAACAAGTGAGGGCCAACTGATCGTGTATGTCTGACACTTTCTCGTCATCAACCGTTCACTTACCTCCTCCAGTGCCCACAAAGAGTCCACCACCGGCCTGATCCTTTTTTGCTCATAAAGAGAAAACAGCTTGTCCATCACTGATCTCACTAGACTACTCCTCCCTTGCCTGAAGAGGAGGTTGATGAGTGAAAATCCAGCAATAATTTTGTTCTCCTCATATAGCTTAATTGGGTTGACCTTCTCAACCTGCCACCACTGAAAAAAAGTAAGGAGAGACAGAGACAAACGTTCATTTTGAGTGACTCATTGTGTGTGCTGTGTGTGTACATTCTGTTTTCCATGCAGAATTCACATGTAATAATGGCAAACAACTTGCTACAAATGCTGATGAAAAACTGCATCTTCCACTCACAGATTTTGCAAAGCTGAAGAAACTCTTTGTTTCCCCAGTTACCATGTTTGATGCGCCTGGAAAAACAAAAAGAAAAGGTTTGCTGTGCGACTGCAAATAGCTAGAGAGATGTGACTTGGCAACAAAGGAGAAAGAGGGGTTGAGGTGGGGGTGGGGTGCATTCATATCTGCAAAAGCATGTCTGCAGAATGATTTGAGCTGATGAATAAACCTTTTCACAATGCTCTTAATCAATTCCTAATGTGCATGTATACACTCATCAGGTGGGTTTGACTCAGCTGAGCACAAATTACGAATCCATGTTAACCGGCTCCACAGGATAACAACCTAGGAAACCTTTCTTCAATATGACTATGAGGCATTGTTATACATAAATATGTCATACCATTGCTGTAGCATATTAGAAATATTTCAGAAAAATGACTGAGGAATGAATTGACACATTCTCCAGTTGTCTTACCATAAAGGATGTATGTTCCTAGCGGTTTTAGCAGCCCAAGACTTTTCCCTGTGTTCTCCCCACTTAGGCAGTCCAGGACAATATCTACTCCGTCTGGCGAAATCCTAAAGCACATATGAATCTTAATAGACAACTTCACAGTGAAGACAAAAAGAGAGGCGTCTTAATCCAATAAGGCCAACGTTCCTCATCATTATCTAGTCACTAAATAGACTCAAATAAAAAAGATAAGCGTCAAGGTTGGGTATTCATCACAGAAATACTGTATCATCCTGTGATCACACAACATTAAATACAGCACGGCACAAATCAAGATCTATAACAATGGTTTCGAAATTACAGTAAAACATATTTTGAGCAAGCCTGTATAAACATCCAACTCTAATTTTGAGTTTGGCCTGAGGGAATGAACTTCCAGAAACAAAGTAGTTAAGAAATCACAAAATTGATGATGCCATTCTATCTGAAATAATTGTGTCATTTTCTCAATGAAATTTGTGATCTGAATCAGTTTTATTCACCGTCTCAGGTGACATCCATCTGACACTGCTCCAACTATCTGCCTAAGGCTTAAACTGCTGAGATTAAAAATTTATTTAAGTGACATGTATAACTTTGTAGATATACATATCTTGTGGAACAAATCATCCAAGAAATTAAATGACTTAGTTTACAAGGCTGACTGCAATGACTCAACATAGATCACAGGTTGTGCTCAGGTAAACAGGATTGGAGAGTTTCTCTTACACTACACAAAAAAACATGCATGCAACATATCGCAAATAGTTGAAAAGTCTTGAATATTAACACCTTAAACATGATGAGAAGTGTGAGAGATACGCTTAAAAGAAAATTCGGAATCATTATCTTAAAACGCTCTTGACTTATGCCTTTAGCCCTCACTTTCACTTTTTCACTTTCTCTATGCGGCTGGGATATCTGTTAAATCTGACATGTTGAGAGCTTTGTGATTCACATTAGCTTTCCTTTTGCTAAAAAATATTACTTACATATTACAAAATAATAGTAGAGACAATGCTACCCCTAAATACTGTCTTTCCCTGTGCCCGATCCTGAAAAGAATGGGGGACTAAAGGGATGAAAGACATGTAGACATGCCACCACTCCTTGTATTGAGGCAGAAAATTGAGGCAAAAAAGACAACCACAATACATTGTCTGAATCCCTGAGTAAAACCAGAGGGACAAATAAAGTTTTTTCTATTGAAGTGGAGGGGATAGCTTGAGATATCACTATTGAAAAGAAAGATAGAATGTCTCCTATAAAACCCCCATCTGAATTATAGCATGTACAAAACTATGTAGAATTTTTATTGTTCATAGGGCATTGTTTAATTGGCTCATTTGTTGCACAGTGCAAGCACAGACCTTCACCCTACTCAATGATGTGAACTTTCCCATGTGCACTGTGTTTTTACAGTGACAAAGGCCACACAAGACCATAGACGATAGGCAACATCTGCATTTTCCCTTGATCAATCGTGGCCACTTTTATGTTGTGAGCCCATGCTGATCCTGCACCACAGTAATCCTTGAGAGCAACGAACCCAAATTCTGTCTCATTCAAACAAAAACAAAGTGCCCTCTCTAAATATATTACATGGAATTCATCACCAATAATTCAACAGAAAGACTCTTACATCTTGACTTCTTCCATATAGTCGACATCTCTGTTGAAGAGGTGAGTCACAGAGTCTCTGATGGATGCATGTTTAAAACATGACGCAATCCCGAATACAGTGACATTAGGCACAGAGGCGCATAGCTGAGCTACAGCTTGACCCTGAAAACAGTAAACAGCTTATCACTTACCGGGAAGGATACTCACTGATGATCTCTAAAAGTGTTACAATAGGAACAAAAGCAGCACATTTCACCAAATAGGAAGCAGCAAAGTTTGCTCGCAGGAGTTGCTGCAACCTGACAGTATTGCTACAACTGTTGTGGAATTGTTTCTAATTGTAAATTGTTTTATTTCCATATCCAAATTTTAGGTTTTAATGCAAAGTAACTATTAGACAGACACAAATCAGTTGCACGTACCACACTTTATTGGATAACTACTGGAAAACTGCTCCAACAATTCTGTGATCATCGATCGCCTACTCCCATCATGACTCTTATGTTACTTGGTAGAAGTTTCTTCCAATCATTTCCCATGCACAAATAGCGGCTGCGGTCTCTCAAATAGAGGGAGCATGTAAATTTATTTATTTGTTAAGATTGCCCTTATCAATCAATCATGGCAACAATATAAGCATTGCCTGCCATCATGTGAACCTTGCTGGGAGGCTGGTTCGCTACAACCTAGCCAGCAGTATAAATGACTGAGGACACAAGCAAAAAAACATCAAATTGGAACAAGGACATTTTGATGTTATGTTAAACTGAAACAAGGAAAAAACTGTCCAGTACAGTTCCACTGAAGTGAGTGGATGCACAGCTTCTATGGATAAATGCATTGAGACTGATGGTATGCATGAGTTGCGTCGGTCAGTCAACTTGTGAGAAGTAGCTGATTCTGAATGAGGTAGTCTTTGAATTGAGGGTGTTTAATGCAATTGAAGTCAATAAAATGTATGATAGTACAGTTTGACCATTTAATCTTTGGCATTTTAGGGGAAGTTATGCTTTTTGCAGTTTTAGAGAGATTGCCTCTGTAGTCTCACACTGACTTAACCATATTTTCAACTGAGAGTGTAATGAACTTACTACAGCACCTCCCGCTGAGTGAACCAGCACTGACATCCCCTCCCTCAGATTGGCCACCTCAAAGAGCATCATATAGGCAGCCACAAAGTTGAGGGAGAATGCTGCAGCTTCTGCAAAGCTCATCTCGTCTGGCATCTTGTAGACAAAATCCACTGGGGAGCAAACCACCTCTGCCCAAGCATTGTAATACACAAAGGCTATAACTCTGTCACCAATCTGGAGAAAAGATACTGTTTGTAAAAGGGTTGATGATAAGGTCACCAGTGATAGTCTAGTCATAAAGTAAGATGTACCATTCAGAATGCACAAAGAAGAGGAACAAGAAGAAGAAAGAAGAGAGGGATTTCACTCACCTCGAAACCTTGTGTGTTTTCACCCACTGACTCCACAACTCCACAGCACTCAAATCCTGGCACAATAGGTGGTTTTGGAGGATTGTCAATTGTCCCCTGACGGACCATCAGATCCACAAAGTTCAAGCCACTGCAGGAAGACGAAAAACACGACATTACAAAAGTGACTAAAGTAGCCAACACTGTTGCAGAAAAATAAAATCAGCTTTGTTATGAACTATTTCTGTCAATTGTCTTATTCATTAATGTTTTAAGCCGTGTAATAAGCGGGATAATGTCCTTGTCGCCGGTCAACGCGTTCATTGTCCCTTACATAATGCAGACCATATGTTTGCACCTATTTGGCAGGTACTACATTGGCCTACTTGAATGCATTGACTTTAAGAATTTTACATTTTGGTTAATTCCACACATGATGGATTGTCATGTCGTTATGATGGGGTGTGGCTTCAATCAACGTCACCTCAAAGGACGTTGGTCTGAATGATGCTCCAAATGAGAAATGTATCGAGTCCGTCAGATGACCACGGAGAGGCACCACTGTGTTGTGAGTTACATCTATTCGAAACCTCGAGGTGTCCAATTGAGAGGGAGGTTCAGAACAGATTTATTAAAAATCCGGTAAATTTCTCCACTAACATTCGAAAAGGCGAAATTACAGTTCGTCCACACAATAATGGTTTAGATGCACATAAATCAGTTTTAACCACAGAAACGTCCGACTTCGCGTTTGGCCCGGTGTCATATTTCAGAGGACTGACGTTTTCTGGACACGCACCTTACTCGTGTCTACTGTCCGCATGTGTGTACATTAAGTAGTCTATCGACTCAACGACGGGGCTGCAAGAGCAACTAATGACGTACATGCTCTGGAGCAGGGCATGGCGGCGTATTTACCAGGCTTTGACGCGGATCTTCACTTGGCCCTCCTGGGGCTCGGGCATCGCCTTCCTCGTCACCCTGATTTTGCTGAGACCTCCGAACCCCGTCAGGACCACAGCTCGCATGTCTTTTACATTGGCTGAAGACTCGCCGTTATCCCCATGGCTTCCCCCAGTTCGCCTCTTCTCTATCATGTGTTCAGTCTCATCTAGCATGTTGTCTCTTTCCCCAGCCATGTCGACGCTGCACTGCGCCCCCGGACCAGTGATGGGGTGAGCGCACTGGACCGCGCACAGCCGCCGTATGGATGCAGGGTCAGCACGTCTTCTGATGATCGACACGGGGCGGCAGAAGCCCGCGGGATAGATGATCAGATTTGACAACTTTATTGATATTCTGTGAAACTAGTATTAACACCGAAATTTTGCACTTTATACCTTTTTTTGGATGATGTACGAACCGGTGCTATTCGCTGTAAGCGCAACTTTCATTTCACAGGTCCTTTCGCCAATGTGGACATGACAAACAAATCTCTCATTATTGACTCATTTGTCCTCAGAACGCGACACAAGATGTGACAGTGACTATACAGGCGACGCAACAGGTTTCATTTTTCGAAAATCACGACGTGGCTACTTTGAAAGTCACGTCTCTTGTCCAAATTCATAATCATCCATTTGTTTGTAAAAAACAAAAACAGAAGACCCACGTTTCTCCGCTTGCTTGTGGAGGCAGAAGCAAAGCCATCAAAGTAAGTCCAAAATCCATGCAACATAATGGCAAAACATGCATAAGACGTTTTTGTATCACAGCGCCTAGAAGTCATGGGCATATAGTTCTTTATTCAATACCTGCTCAACATCATCTTTACACTTATCTTTGTATCAACTTCATTATGTATCACCCCAGTTCACATCAACTATTTTTCAGGATTTCATCTTGTGCGCATTACAGCATTGCAAAGCTATTATCTGAATAACAATAATATATTGTTAGGTTGGTGTGATTTAACATTTATTGCATTGTTGAATTTATGGTTCTTCTGTTTAGAGAGCATCTTCTTTCATCAGGAACACTGTATCCTGACCAATTAGTTCAATGTGTGTGCTACCGAGCCCACATTGTCATTAAAACAATGCAATGTTCCCCAAGTACAGAGTAAGAACACAGGATAGGGTCCTTGGTTTCATAGTGAGTGGACCATTTTCTTTTTATTGCTGTGGAACATCTGTGAATATCCGCAGTCCATGCATTCCACCAATTTCATCCTTAAGAGCCTGTGGAGGGTAAGTTGATAAAATGTGAAATATTACTAATACACTGACTACCACTGATGAAATAAACATATGCAGAAACAAATGTGACATAGATAAACATGCACATTTGCATGTTATGAGGTAAAATTGGACCAAAAAAAGACCAAAAAATGCCTGCTTGAGCTGAATTAAAACAACTCATACTTGCCTGTGCAGTACTATATGCATAGTAACATCAAAGTTGATAGTTATTTAATTCCTCTAAGACTTTGTACCTGATTGACTTGCTGGTGTTGTTGGACAGTCCTTTTCCCTTTAAACTCAGTAGACTCTATGTGGATCTCATACATGGCCCCGCAGCCACCTACACAAAACAGGATCACACAGACGTCAGAGTGCTCGCACTTGCAGGAAAGCTCAAGTCTTCTGCCCTGATTGCTATAAGGTTTTAGTAGTATGTCAAACCTTATAATGAAGTCTTATTTGTGATGAAGACCTCGGACTAATGAGACTATTCCTTCCTATTTCATTCTGTCAATTTTACTGTCACAGTCCAGATGCCACCCATCTCAATTGCAGAAAAGAACTCTACAAGTGAACTGCAATGCAGTTATTCATCACAGATCTGCACTAAACCGTTGGATGAAATGTGCCGTTACTTTACATGTGGCCCTTCTTTCATTTGACACTTTTATTTAATTATTGTTATTATTATTATTATTATTATTGTACTTCTATATTTCACACTGCTTGTCTCCTACACCTCTCCCACTGATTGTCAATTTAAGAAGTTCCCACAATGGTGGTGAATGAGTGACCATCTTTTTTTTGTCCTTTCTAGCACCTTAAGTAGCTCACCAAAGTAAAACTCTTACTCTGAGTATCAGAAAAGAAGTACGGAGAGGTGGCATGATCCGATGGAAACTAGATATAGAGCACTGCAACCTGGGGTTATATTGAACCCCAGGGGTTCTGTGAGTCAGTCTCAGGGGTTCGTCGAAGGTCAAGACACACACCCGACTCATATGATTCGTAATGGCACGTCCTACTTGGACATCATGAAAAGGGTTTGGTGAATGCGCGTATGAGACTGTTGGGGTTCAGTACCTCCAACAAAGTTAAGAACCAGTGATCTAGAGTAAATGCAAGTTAGTGAATAGTATCAACTGTTTCCTCTGTATGTAGATCTTCTCTCTAATCTAATCAAATCTAATCCAATGAGTATTTATATGTGCACACGGGTCAGCAAATCCAACCTGTGAGAATACCTACTTTTTTATCACACACCCTTCATCTATTCCGTAACAAAAACCTCTTACTGTCTAACAACATCTCCACTGACATGACAACATTTTTAAAAGAGTCAGACATGAAGGGACTATAAATTCCCATTTTATCTGCACATTTATGAAACCTGACTGGCGTCATGTTGACGAGTTCGTACCCGATATGTCCACCACTTTAAGAGAGGACGCGAGCGGGAACTTCTCCCTGAGGATCCTGGCTAAGCGGAGCTCTCCCTCCGTCCGCGAACACAGGCACCTGTGAAAGTGTCCTCGAAGAGGCGCCTGCGGGACTCAAACAAACAAGGACACGCAGGGCACGCTCAGATCACTGTGGGCTTTGCGCAACATACTGTGGATGACATCTCCAAGGCGGTTTACCTGACTGGTGCGAAGACAGAGTAGAGCAACAGACATCGCGCTTGGATAATTATCTTGAGAAAAATTCCAGAAGATATCTCTTCTAGTGGGCAGTCAACAAGACAGGAGCTGAGGCAACGCGCTTTGAAAGTTGTTGTCGCGGGAAGATGACGTCCAACATCCGGGTACTTCGCCGATTTCAATAGATGTCACATGTGTTCAAGGGAAATTTGTGAGCACTATGTGATTTCATTTTACTTTCTAAATTCATCCTTCTAGACTGCAATCCCGTGTGTATGAGTATATCAATATATACGAGATTACGATGCCGAACATACATAAAAAACAAATTACGTTGCCGTGTCACCAGTGTTGGGAAGATTACTTTGGAAATGTAGTTGGTTACAATTACAAGTTACCATGTTGAAAATGTAATAGTAGTGTAACTATTTCAATTACTCTCTCAAAGTAATGTGACTAATTACATTTGGTTACATTTTGATTGCTTTCCTTAATTTTGAATGAAATGCTCTCGGCTGTTAACCATTTAACATTTTAAGACCTGATAGTGTTAACCTTTCAGCAGTACTTAAGACTACATAAAGACAATAATAAAAAACTCCACAAGATTGAACTTCAGTACTTCAGTTTTTACTCAGAGAACAGCTGTGCATACACGTCACATTTTTCACTATCTTAGCATATCTGTAAACTTTCACAAAAGTCAATGCAAATTTTGGGCAGAACTTAAATTAAAGCACTTGCTCTGTATCATTCAAAAATCAAACTTGTCATCACTTAATCTACTAAGCATGAAAAGAGACACAGAAGGTTGGCACTTCTTCCCCATTGTATTTTATGTGAGTACTTGCAAGTAACTGAGTGACAGCTAGGCTATACGTACCCTTAGATGTGTCTTTAGATTTGACATCGACTGTTTCGACGTCGACAGCACCTTCACCGCTGGCAAACACTCTTTGCATTGTACAATGATGTTCGGGCCCTTGTCGGCTTTCTCAACAAAGTGGTGTTTGTGTTTCCAACT